>JAJKFI010000051.1:3640475-3652353 GCA_029204185.1 Lerista edwardsae | reverse complement strand
AGCAGACAAGCATATATTTTATGAGACACTAAAATCGTCCTGTAACATTGAGAACCTGTGTTAAAGTTGTACTGCTTGACTGAGTTGCTGCTGCAGACATCAATTTATTTCTATGTGATTCCAAAGACACTTTCATATTCACTCCTGGTCTTCCTTTGCAGTATGTATTTTAATAATCAACTGATTTAAAAATTTCCTCCCTCATCCTCTGCATGTTTACTTGGAGGGAAGTTCTCCCAGAGTTCAGGGAAACTTGTAACAAGTAAGAGCCCAATGCTGTCTACACAGGAGCAGCAGGTGCTAAAACTTCCACTGCTGTATCCTAGTTACAAGTAGGATGAATGTCTCCTGGGGGAGGAAGACAGTTGTCCCCTTACCCCAAGAAAATCCCCATGGGGCTTCTTGGGGCTTCCTCTGCTGTTTAGCTGGCGTAGACACAACAAGCCCTGTGTCTGGCTTCCAAGCTCTGGAGGGGATATAGGATTCAGTGGAGGAAGCCTCTGCTGGATCCCCCCCAGCCCCGTTCCTCCCTCTGTTCTGCCTTGCCCCGGAACACCTCCCCCCAGCTCTTTCCAAGCTCCCATGCTGCTCAGTGCTTACCTCTTCACCATTGGTAGCTGGGGCTCAAGCAGGGGTGGGGTAGTTCTGGCCTCTCCACAGGTGATGCTGTCTCTCCGGATGGTGCAAATGCTGGGACTCCAGCGCCGGTGATGAAGCAGCATAGGATTTGGGTGTAAATGTATATAGCAGCAAAGAGAGATTAAGGGCCCAATCCTAACCAATATTCCAGCACCGGGCAATGCAGCTCTGAGTTAATGGAACTAAACCTTCCCTTACCTTGAAGAGGCTTCAGTGACTACTACTGCACTGTAGAATGCAGAACATGCCCCTTTGGCACAGTTCTGTCAGGGCTGGAAATTTGGTTAGGGTTGCATTCTAAGAGGCATCTGTGAAAGGAGGGGAAGAGGGGGAGGAAACTAGGCTAATTAGAGTAACAAGGCTGCTAGGATATCTAGTGGGAATACAGCTCTGTGCAGTGTTTCAGACATGTTTCTGTTCCCTCTACATCTGATGCATTTAATCTTTTTTTTTTAAGATTGAGAATCTTCAGGAACAGTTAAGAGACAAGGAGAAACAAATGAGCAGTTTGAAAGAGAGAGTAAAATCCTTGCAGGCTGACACTTCCAATACTGACACTGCCTTGACTACACTGGAGGAAGCACTCGCAGAGAAGGCGAGTATGAAGTAAAATGTATCATCCTGTCAAAACCCAATATCTTTGGTGGAGGAGGGGGGAATTCCTGACCCTTAGAAAATGCTCCTCCTACTTCCAGGAGGCAGGGCTCAGTTGCCATCCTGCAGAGATAAGTACTACAGTTACTCAATTAAGAGCTGAGCAGAAGAGGAAGGTCTTTAGGGCACATTTGATAGCATTCAGTGTGGCATCTTCCAGTCCAAAAAAATGCCACAGCTGCAGCACCCCGAAAGAAAAGGTCCCATATCTGATCCCTGCCTACCTAACCTGTATGAATGGCAAGCCAAAGAGCAAGACCTGATATGATGATCCTTCAGGTTTGGGCATGAACATATAGTCACTGTGTCTACATTGTATGAAAGCCATACAAATTTGGCCTTGGGAATATTGATTGAGAAGGGAAGACTGTTTCTGTGCCCTATTTGTGAGATCTGCTGGCAAAACAAAATTAAAGACCACAAGAAACTTTGGTTTACTACAATTTTAAAAGCTTATTATAAATAGCATGACAGTTTCATGTAATCATACTATATGGCATCTGTAGTGCATGAAGAGTTGGTCACCAATGGAACTAATTGCTGAGGTTAATTTTACTGGGCTTGTATTACCCCATATATCTGATCAATATATTGGTCATGGTAAAATTCTATTCGAAATGGCATTACAGAATGTAGTGGCTTCACCTTCCCCATATGTTTCAAGTTTCCACACTCTTTGCCTTCAAAGTGTTTTTACATCTATATTTTGCAATGTTTGACCTTTTTGATGCACTGAATATGATTTTTCTCATTTCCACATCAAATAGTCTAGTGCCGCCCAGGTTGAAACCGTTGCACAGATTGCTCACTTTACTGTTTTTGCATATTGACTTTTCCATGCTTGTCTTTAGTTATTATGTGCCAATTATATTACTTTTTATTTTGAGGCCCTGCATTTGTTTTGCTGTACTGTAATTTTTGTAATAGCTTCCTCCAAACCAATGTTTCTGTGCTCTGTTAGTCCATTTCTGTTAATCTAGTTGTTGTGGTATGCTTGATTTGACTTTCTCCAGCTACAATCCTATATGTGCTTACTTAAGTAAGCCCGCTGAAGGCATTTGGATCTGCTGCTGAGGAAACATGCATGTAGCTATGCTACATGTCCATTCTACTTAGAAAAAGATACATATCACATTCAGTTCAATTTGCATATCTATTATCTGACACAGTGGTTCCCAAACATTTTAGCATTGGGATCCACCTAAATCGTTTCACTTTACCAGCCACTCAAGCCTCTGTGGTTATAATGATGATTGGGCAGCAGTAACACCCCCCCCCCAAAAGTAGCAGGTTGTTTAACCCTTGATGCACACAGCCTAACCTACCCTAACAGTTTTGCAAAGTTAAAAATTGAGTCATGACCAATAGTTTGGGAACTGCTGACCTAACAGTTTATTAGTTAAAAACAGTTTTCTGTTTTTATTAACAGAAAAATCTGTGCATGCTTAATCAAAACTAAATCCCATTGTGCTCATACTCCCAAATAAATGTGTATAGGATTGAACCCAAGTGGAGTTAAGAAATGTGTTTGTCACACTCATTGAACTGTTGAACTCATTGGATTTTGCTTCTGAGGGAAGCTAGGATTAAAATGTAAGCTTGATTAAGCAATGTCTTGTTATGGGAGTGAGCTGTTGGGGGTGAACTGCGTGATAGAGCATCTTCTCAGAATTCACCATTTATTCAGCAAAGGCGTCTCAACTCTGAATACTTTATTTTGTTAGGAGCGTACTATCGAGCGTCTAAAAGAGCAACGTGACAGAGATGAGCGAGAGAAACAGGAGGAGATTGACAACTATAAAAAAGATGTTAAGGACCTGAAAGAAAAAGTCAGCGTCCTGCAAGGAGATCTTTCAGAGAAAGAGGTTATCGTCCTCAAATATATCTTATAAATTGCAAGTTTATACTACTGAGGGATTAGAGTAGAAGAGAGTAGTTTCCTGGGCTCTTTCAACATCATTACGCTGAACAATGATATAATCAACACAACTATTTGAATGAATTTTTGTGAAAAATCTGGTGATTGGTGTTGCCTATAATGTGATTATTGGCAGGGATACACAATTTATGGCTCTGAAATTGTGTACCTCCAAGAATGTGTCTGTTTTCTGATCTCACTGTCTCATCCCTAAGGTGAAGGAAAATCTCCTTTTCTCTTTCCCAGTTCTACGTTTGGGGCTGGAAAGGAGTGGAGTGGGTGGGTTACTGGCTTGGCACAAAAAGGATCAATCCCAGTGCAAACAGCATGCAAAAAAGGGGAGAACAGCCCCCAGAATAATATATGCCACTACTTGATAATCCCAATGCTTTTTAAAAATAATTCTTAAGGTAATATTATCTTGTATAGCAATTGACTGCATAGACTTAATCAACTAAGCATGCCAAATCCTTTGCATGGCAGGAAAGCTTGGCATGTCATATTATATGGCATGTCGTGTGAAGGCTGTTATAAGGTAGTTTTTCAAGAGAAGTCTGCTTTTGCAGTAGTTTCTGTAAAGACATCATGCCATTTCCTGATGTGCTGAAGACTCGGCATGTTAGAGGGAAAGAAAGAAACTAGGAAGCAGGGAAGAGAAAAGGTGGACAATGTCTCCTCATGCCACAGCAGTGGCAGATGAGGAAGGAAAAACTCCACACACTTCCCATTTGTTGCTCATCATCTGCTGGCACTGTTGGAGAGGTAAAATGCTCATTTGCAGGGCAGGAGGGAAAGGAGGAAACTGTTATGATCATATTCAGTTGGAACATGAGCTATTTCAGATTCTTTTCGGGACAAAACTGCTTCATTTTTAAGTTTGTCCAGTCTGAGAAAAGAACAGTTTTGCCCATTTCTAGTATTTAGAAATCATTATCTTTGAAAAACAGTTATATTTTGATGCGGAAGCTCATTTATGGTATATGAATGGAGAAAAGTAGATGGATAGTTTTCCTTATCAAAGAAGAGTGCTCAGTCTGATTCTAAATGGCCATATTTAAATTTAAATGAGCTGTAGCATCATATTTAAACCAATAGGTATATTTTTATCTAATAGTTTCTAATTAAGATAAAATCTATCTTAAGTTTGAAGATGTTCAGCATCTCCAAGGAATGTTTTCCTTTAAAAAAAAAACCAGAATTGTTGCTAAAATTCACTTCTATTAGTATTTAAAAGTGTCTGGTTCTGAATAAAAGGATTTGATGTGATATGAAGGTTTGATGTTTATTTGTAATTCTGCAAGTAAAATGAAGTTTCTTGCTCCAGAACAGATATCAAAATGTAATAAGAAGTGAGATCTAAATCCTGGTGCAGTAGCACTTCTCATGCATTGATTTGCTTCTTTTGGATTAGACTTCATTGCTCGATCTGAAGGAGCATGCCTCATCTTTAGCATCTTCAGGACTGAAGAAAGACTCTAGATTGAAGACACTGGAAATTGCCTTGGAACAGAAAAAAGAGGAGTGTCTGAAATTGGAATCTCAGCTGAAAAAGGTAAGTGCTATTAAACCATCCTTTTTAAATGGCAAACATCAGTCATTGTAGAGTTACCATTCTTTTAATCAATCCTTTCCTGTACCAATAAATCAGTTACATAATTACTGTTTTAGGTTCAACAGACAGTTGCTGTACAAAGTAAGCTTGCAGAATGATGGTGTTGATGACCCCTTATGTGGCACTCAGTCACTTCATACATGCAAGAAAACAGCAAAAGAAATGCATGAATGACTCACATCCTTTTTCCTTGCTCCTGACTGTAGTATTAGTTGATCCTGGTTTTTTTTTGGGGGGGGGAGGGGTACACATGGGGTATTAATGTGCTCCTGATGCAGCTCGTAGATCTCTCTGTGTGAGTTCATTCAAATAATATCTGGAGGCATGGAAAGAGGCTGCACAAGACACTTGTCCATCTTGAAAAGATGTTTCCTTGTATCATTTGAAGCAACTTAAAATATAATCTGAAGTTAGCTTTCCAGAGCATTCTAGTATGAAGGCCTGATTCAAGTGACTCTTTTTGAATATTTTATCCCTGCCTGTGTTCCTTTTTTTCTTTTTAATAAATTATTTCAGTTGCACTAGCACAAAGAGCTATTGCCTTTTGTTCTTTTAAGGATCACTCATGGTTTGTATGACAAAGCTTTAAGAACATAAGAAGAGTCCTGCTGGATCAGGCCAAAGGCCCATTTAGTCCTGCTTCCTGTATCTCATAGCAGCCAACCAGGTGCCCCAGGGAGGCATGAGACAACAAGATGCTTGCATCCTGTTGCCACTCCCTTGCACCCGGCATTCTGAAGTAACCTACTACTAATGTAAGGAGGTTGCACAGCCTATCATGGCCTATAGCCCATGATGGACTTTTCTTCCAGAAATCTGTCCAATCCCCTTTTAAAGGCATCTAGGCCAGATGCCATCACCACCTCCTGTGGCAAAGAGTTCCACAGATAAATTACCCGCTGGGTAAAGTATTTCCTTTTATCTGCTTTAACTCTCCCGACACTCAATTTTAGTGGATGTCCCCTGATTCTGGTGTTGTGAGAGAGGGAAAAGAACAGAATCCCTCTATCGACTCTATCCCTTCCATGCATAATTTTGTATGTCTCTCAATCATGTCCCCCGTCAGCCGCCTTTTTTCTAGACTGAAGAGCCCCAAACGCTGCAGTCTTTTTTCATAAGGGAGGGGCCCCAGCCCAGTAATTATTTTCGCCATTCTCTTCTGCACCTTTTCCAGCTCCACTATTTCCTTTTTGAGATGTGGCGACCAGAACTGTATGCAATATTCCAGATGCCGCCTTACCATCAATTTGTACAATGGCATGATAATATTGGCAGTTTTATTCTCAACCCCTTTTTTTAATTACCCCAAGCATGGAATAGGCCCAAGCATGGAATTGGCAATGCTTTATATGTATAGCTGCAGTGACGCTGGTATAAGCCAGGTCAGTTGGTTCCTAGGTCACTTTAGCAACTGGTTTCTGATGGCCCAATCCTGAAGCCCACAGCTCACTGCTGGCACTGGGCTTTAGTACCATGAAGAGGATGTCATGCTGCCACCTAGGTAAAGCAACAGCACCAGGTAGCAGTGCGACTTTTCTGGGTAGGGGAAAGTAAGGGGGCAGGGGAAGGTCAGGACATGGAGGTTGGGGAGGGGAGGCCCAATTGGGAATGGGACTAATGGAAGCCTCCTTCACCGGATCCTATACCACCAACTTTGGGCTGAAAAGCCTGACTTGGGGCTTCTCAAGTCTGTGCCGACAAAATAGCTGGCTCAGACTTGAGTAGACCCATTGCGGATATCCCCTTCTGTTGATGAAACTCTGACAGCTGCCGTGGCTCCCATAAGATCAGCTTTAGGATTGGGCTGTGAGAGAGTCCTAGTAATTGGGCTCTCTCCAGATAGAAGGAAATCCCTTTTTATTTCATTTTCCCGTCACAGTGGCAGCAAGTTACTTTCTTGGATTGTCTGGGTGCCCTGGAATGTACATGAGGGTGTGTGGATTTACATGCATTGCTTCCCCGCCCCCACCCCCACCCCATGGTGGGCTCTGGCAATCTCACTAGACTATAATGGAGGGAAATAAAAAATTGGTTGCAAACAAGATGACATATCCTGAGTCAGAATGAAGTTTTAAAACTGCTATAATTGTGAGGTGAAGGAGGGGAATATATAATATGTCTCAATCATGTCCCCTTTCAGGCACCTTCTTTCTAGACCAGGGGTGCCAAACGTACGGCCCGCAGAATCTCCTCTGCTAGCCCACATGTTCCAGGGTTCCATGCTGCATGTGGCCTCCCCAACCCTCAGAATAATGGTGCAAGGCCTTGGAGTGGCTTTTAAAACATCACTTCTGGTTTTTGAAAAACTGGAAGTGAGATTTTAAGGCCTTCTGAGGCCCACGGAGGACATCATAAGGCCTTATAAAGTCCCTAAAACATCACTTCCGATTTTCCCAAACCTGGAAGTAACTTTTAAGGCCTTGTAAGTCATGTCTTAAAGCATTACAGAGCCTTAGAGCATCATTCTGTTGACTGGGGAGGCCACATATGGCTTCCCTGGCCTCAGAACACTGTCTGGACTTGACCAGAGTAGTTGCGTTTGGAGGGGATGAGAGGGCCTGCCCTGGAACTATGCACCTTGGTGGTTCAAAGGGGGCGGGGGCAGGCGAGACATGGGGTGGGGCCACAGTGGGGTCACATGGCAGGTGCCATGAATCAGATGTGGTCCCTAGGGTGACACCTCTGCTCTAGACCAAAAATACCCTTGTAATATTCCTTGTAATATTCCAAAAATAAAATACCCTTGTAATATTCCAAAAATATTCCTTGTAAAGGAGATGCTTATCCCACCTATCATTTTGGTCATACTTTCCTACACTTTTTTGATTTCTGCTATATCCTTCTTGAATTTGGTGACCTGAACTTGGCCACATTACTTCAGATGTGGCCTACCACAGATTTGTACAATGGCATAATAATTTGTTTTGCTTATCTTGGACTTAAGCTTATCTTTGATGGGCCAGTGGGCTTCATGATTCAGTACTATTGTCTGAGGCAGGGCTAGTATGGAGGTTCAGTCCTCAGAAGAAGAGGAGATATTCAAGCCAACTGGTACAGCCACCTAGAACATGAGACAAACGCCCAGGACATGAGACAAGCTCTTCCTTTTGCCTGAGGACTCCATTTGTACTGCATTTCAAAGATTTGAAAGGTGGTTTTCTCCACGGATGTCACCTCTGCATAGGAAAATAGTTGCATTGTCAAATACTTGTTGCATATAGTGTTGGTCTTTTTCATCATGCTGTATGTGAAGGATTTTGTGAGTTCTGTGTCCAGTAGCAGTAACATCGGCTCAATCATATGTTGAGTGTTTAAAGTTTTACAGTATAGTCCACTTGTATTTTCAGGATATTAAAAGGGAAGTAAACTTATCAGGAGGCCTTTTTAATCATAAATATTCTGAAATTTTTAGTTAAAATCATAAATTGACACAATTCCGTGAATCTACTTAAGGGACTCCCCCCCCCCCCCACAACAGTTTTCCAGCTGCTATTCGGATTAGGTAAGTAAAGCCTAGCAATAGATTGATTATCCAAGGTTTTGTTAAGAAAAATGTTCAAAGACTAAAACGGAAAGGCCAGGTGGAGGGGTGGGACAGAGGGCAAATGTTAATTTCACTCTTCTAGTTATAAAATTTGTTTCTGACTAAACCTTAAATCTACATTTCTTTTTTTCCTAATGAATGTCATTACATCTTTTCTTCAACTGTTTGCTTGTTCAGTTTTTTTTCTCTCGCATTGTTCCTTCTCCCAATTCTTTCATTCTCCTGTCTTTCTCCTTAGCATCCTGAGGTCTTACTGAGTCACCCATCCAAGCCAGTAAGTGCCATGACAAACTGGAAGGCCATTGCCAGCCCCATTTGATTGTGTCTGTTCTGCATGTGTAGTCACTTGTGTCTTTATATTCCTGGCCAACGTGCAAAATATATTGGTGAGCTCTTTTGTGGTGCTTGGATGTAGAGGGGAGGAGGGGGAAGAAGGGTGTGTCAGAGCAGCCCTATTTTAATTAGGCTAGGAAGATCCTGGAAGGCTTTTTCTTACTGTTTCTGTTCAATTGTGTTTTCCATTTAGATCCTTCTCTACCCCTCCTGTTTCTCTGCTTAAGGGTACAGTCCAAACCAACTCTACCAGCACTGGCATAGCTGTGCCAGTGGGGCATGTGCTTTACCTTGAGGGCCTCCTCAAGGTAAGGGTACATTTGTTCCCTTACTTTCAGACCTTCATTGCCCTTAACCCGGTGTTGGAAGCTTGGTTAGGACTTCACCCTAATGGATGTACTAATCTGTAGCCTTTAAATAATGTGGTTACCAACTATAAAGTATCATGGGAATGTGGTAAAAACCTCATCTTATTCTGGTTTAACGGCACTTGTTGAACAAAAACAATATTTTGTTCCTATAATGTTGGTTGAAATTGTCAGAACTTTGTCTTGCAATGGGAATATAATGTTAAATCTCATTGACAAAGAAGCTTTATGACCTAAATTTGCATATGATACCACATGGTATTTACTGGTTATCTCTTTGATATGTTGATTAATACTAGTGAACAACATCTTTATATACTGTATCTAAACATGCTATTTTTCTCAACTGTCTCCTTATGGGACAGTTTAACTATTCATGGGACCTTTAACTATTCATGGGAAAGCAGAAACAAATGAAATTAAGGTATTTATAGAAAGCATAGGGAAATACCTCCATTAAAAATACCAAGTATTAACTGTATCTTAAATGGTTGCAACATGTTAGGTATGTCATGGTTGCATCTTTGTCAATGTATATTTTATGATAGTTCTATGAGGGAAACTAACTTTTACTTTGGATGCACTCAGCAGGTCCATCTTGTTATTTTGTTAATAAACTGCACTCGTGGGCAATACCAGGGCCAGTGCAGATGTAATATTTTGAGTACACAATGAGATCCCAGGAGCAGGCTTTGGGATTATGTACTTGATCAGAGTGGTATCTTTGGTAGCCATCTGTGATCAATTTGCTGAGCATTTTTGCAGATAAAATCACTCACATTTGCTTTGTATTTCACACCATAATTACAATGGAGCTGAAAGGGATCACAACTAGTGCCCTGTATAGCTGGATTGTTTATAGATAACTTACAGTTTGTTCTGCCTGAGGATGTGAGCAGGCTACTTGGAGGTCTGAGGCTTATTGATTATGCAGTGGATCCCTGCCTATCCAGATGTCATAAAAATGTCTGTATGGGACTTGAGAAACTGGGTTGTTGAGGGCCACTGCTTCTTTGACGGATAGTGTTGTGCCTACTTTCTTGAAGAAAGCAGGCTTAAAAAAACCTTTTTAAAAACCGTCTTTGCATTATTTCGACATCTATTGTCCAGCTTAACATTTTTGAGTGAGATCTTGACGTGAGTATCAGCTTCTCAGTTCCAGGTGGTTGTGGATGAAGATGAGACTATTTAGAGAGCCTTTCCAAGCTAGTTTCTGTCCTAGATTCAGGAGTAAATCTGTCTTGATCATCTGATGATTAGCACTGTAGAATAGATAGGGGGAATACAACACTATTGATTCTCCATGAATAGTTTTCAGTACCATTGACTATACAGTAGTGTCTTTCTGGGATGCTTGGAGGAAATGAAAAGTGGGGATAACATTTTACAGTTGTCCCAGTCTGCTTCAGAAGACGTTGCTTGTGGTACTGTTCTCCCTCATGTCTACTAAGCTATGGTACTATACAGTATGGCTGCGTCTTGTTCATATTCATTATAGCTACATGACCATTGGGTGAGGTCATTCAAAGTTTTGCACCGAGATGTCATCTCTATTCTAATGACATCCTAGTTGACTTTTTGTTTCAAACATTAAATACCAGGCAGTCTTTGTAGACCAGCTACTGGTAACCAGCTACTGGAGCAGTTCTGGTATGAATGAAAGCAAACAAATTGCAACCTAATGCAGATAAGACAAATTCCATTGATAAGTGATTTGTTGATCCTAGGTAGTGGCACCAGGGTGACTCTGAACAGGTTTGCCCTCCCCTTGAGGAGATAAGTGTGAAACTTGGAGGTGCTGCTGGATTTGAAACTGTGTCTGGATGCTTTGGTGACTGCCACATCAAGGAACACCTTCTACCAGCTTTGGCTGGTACACCAATTAAAATTCTGTTGAGAAGAAGAGGTGCAGTTTTACATGCATTTGTTATATCCATCTTTGACTATTGCAGTATGCTGCCTGTGGGATTACCTTCTCCAGAAGCTTTGACTGATGCAAAATGCAGCCTTGGGATTGCCACCTAAAGTAGTCTGAGTGCATCATACTGAGCCCATCGACTCAGTTCAAAGGGCCCTTAGAGTCCTAAAGAGCCTCAGACTGGGTTATCTCAAGGACATTATTCTATGAACCTGCTAAATCTAAAGATCAGCCTCAGAAACCATGCTTCTGAATCTGCTGCTGTGAGAAATATGGTTGGCAACTGGAAACATGGCCCTTTTGATGGTGGCCCTATATCCATGGAACACAGATATGAAGCAAGTGAAGCAACTTGCACATTCAGAGTGCTTTATAAGTGGTCGTGGTGCTTACCTTATTCAGTATCAGTGAGATTCTTATGCTTGTCAGTCTTGTCTGGAAATTATTTAGACAGTTATTTAGAGACAGTTATTTATTTAGACAGTTATTTAGAGACAGTCTTCTTTCTAATTGTTCTAGGGGCCACAGTTCTGAATGTGGGCATGAAAAAATCTTGCTTCAAATGCAGTCTGCCTGCCCAGTCTGATACAGGTGTTCTCTAGTGTAGTGTTCAAGCTGTGGCTTCACTGAGGTTTTGAAGCCTCATTTTGGGTGTCGCGGCAAACGTTCAAGTACCGAGTAATGGTACTGCCTTATCAAAACTGAATTCTTGATATAATCCTGCACACCCTCTTGCCTTATACCTCCTAAGGCCAGCCTTGCTTAGGCTGCTACCTCACAGGGTTATCATGAAGATGCAAGAAGTATGGGGAAATGGGGTGGGCAGTGATGGGGCCAGATCAAGCTTCTTTCTTTCTTTCTTTCTTTCTTTCTTTCTTTCTTTCTTTCTTTC
>JAJKFI010000051.1:3620462-3640465 GCA_029204185.1 Lerista edwardsae | reverse complement strand
TTCTTTCTTTCTTTCTTTCTTTCTTTCTTTCTTTCTTTCTTTCTTTCTTTCTTTCTTTCTTTCTTTCTTTCTTTCTTTCTTTCGAGTCACCGCATGAAAAAGGTTGAAGACCAATGCTCTAGTGTGATGATCAAGACTTAGAGAAATGGTTGTGGGTGGACTTCAGCATTCATAGAGTGGCTGCCCCAGTTGGATGGCTCAGGATCTTGTGGCTAGCATGACAACTGTGGACCTGTTTCAAATAATAACTAGGTCCATGTATTGTCAGCACACACATAGGACTTAGTGTTTTGCATGGTACAAGAAAGGGGTCCTGTGTGGGTGGGAGAACTGAAAATGGTTCCATTCTCATGAACAGATCAGTATCTAGTTCAAGTTTGACTTTGAATGGCCCTGGAATGCCAAAGGAGAATCTAGTCAGTCTGAAGATCAGGATCTGCAGTATTTCCTTACATTTATGGAGGATTTTCATGCAGAGAGAGCTGGTGAACCTATAAATCCCTGGTTTCTACCAGGAACAAGGAGATAACCCTGGTTGTCAATACGATTGTTCCTAGGCATCCTTGACCAACTCTCAGGGCCCAATTGGGATATGATCTAGTGATATTTGACTAAGGGCTCTTCCAGATCTCTGCAGTGTTTGGAAGGCCTATGACAATAGTACATTCTAAGGGATTTTTGAATCCTGGTGATTTTCTTGATGCCTCTTTGTAAGGAGCCAGCATGGCATAGTGGCTTGGGAGTCGGACGTAGAGCTGGAAGCAGGTTCAAATCCCCACTCTGCTGTGAAGCTTCCTGGTGGTCCATTCACTATCTCTCAGCCTCACCTACCACATAGGGTTGTTGTGAATACAAGGGAAAAACTATGTACACCACCTTGAGCTCCATTGAGGAGGTGGTATAGATATGTGAAAAAAAATAATTTGTAAGAGGGGGTCATCATGTCTGCTGTTGATAATAGATGTTCAAATCTCATTGTTTGCCAAGAGCGCTTTTTAACAACTTTTGCTGTTACTCTAGGTGCAGTCATATCTGGAAAATGGGATATAAATGCATACAATAATATATACCTTATGTATTTTATATACAATAATATATACTTTAAATAACTGTTCAGATACCTGAGGAAATGCTCACTTCTTGTTCTGTGATAGGCTTTCTGACTGGAAAATTTGGACTAGATGGATCCTTTGTCTGATACAGCAGGGCTTTTAAAGTTTTTCCCCCTTTGGAACATGTTTTCTGTTATGAATGTGAATATAGATGAAGTCTAACTCTTACGGTACTCTTTTATGTAGGCTCATGAAATAACACTGGAAGCTAGGGCCAGTCCAGAAATGAGTGACCGATTTCAGCAATTGGAAAGAGAGGTGTCACTGTTTCGGGAAGAATCCAATAAGGCTCAAGCTGAAGTAGATCGTCTACTGGAAATTCTGAAAGAGATGGAAAATGAGAAGAATGATAAAGATAAGAAGATAGCAGAACTTGAAAGGTGAGACAGTTATAACGTTTTTGGGGAGCATCATGTTAGAACAGGTATCAGTTATTCAGCATCTGGAGTTCTTAAAACTTTATATGAGAAATTCTTTTATTCAGTTCCTTAAGGGTTTTACAACACTGTGCAGTTTCCTGAATGTTCAGAAACATGGTTTTACTTTTTTGGAGTAAATAGGACAAAAGTTCTATTTTATGTGCAGTTTTGAAGAAAAATGCTTAATATTTATTGTAGGTTAGTGAAATAGTAGTTTTTATGCAAGGTACATGCTTATCTGAGCCTGGCAAACGCACTATTTTCTTTTAATGTGATTCCCACAAATACATACAATGTAATAGACAGTTTGATGTGGGGATTGCCTCTATGGCAAGATGACTTATATCCAAACCTAATCAAATTTCAAGACTCCTACTTTATGGCTTAGGAAGAGGATTTTCAACTCTGTATTACTACTTAAGCAATACATTAGCATTTTTCAGCAAAAAATTGTCTCTCCGACCCATTTTTTGACGTGGAGGAATTGGGTAATGCATAAGAGCTCCAGTAGCAGTTGATCACAGGGGGGGCATGAACCCATGGAAATTGTGAATGTAAAATAGGGGGAATATATCATCTGCTTGTCTGTTTTTTCTTCTCCTGAACCGCAGTTCTAAGCTTTTGTGTGGCATATGTTATATTTACAGTTTGAGCTCCTATTGCCTTTTAAGGTAAACTGTGGAGGTCCTTTTCTTGGCATTCTTACTTGGTGGTGCATTCATTTTTCCTGTCTTGCCAGAACGGGTTCCTTACCATTATTTCATATTAATTCAACTGAACTTCAAATGCCAGGAAAATCACAGAGATTGAGATCACCGCCTGAATAGAATTTTCCTGTATTTAGATTTATTAATCTTGGAAATGAGATGGCTACATGACATGAGAGGTTGTGCCATTGCCCAACATTGATTTGTTTCATTTCTTTCAGTATTTTAATGTTGTCTTTCAGTATTTTAATGTTTTTAGTATTTTAATGTTTAATGTATATATAAGAATATATAAATAGTTATGGGGCAACACTTGTTTAAAATACTATTAAAGAAATTTTCCCAGCATTTCAGAAAGTTTAAGCTGAAAAGAAATGCATTGCAGATGTTCCCTGCATCTGCAAGTACTTGGTCCTCAGCCTTTCCCTCATTCTCATTATCCTCTTCTGTGTGGTGTAGAATCTACTTGAATGTGCCAAAGCAATTTTCTCAACTCATTAGGAAAAAAGTTTCTAGTGAAACTTCTTCTGAATTGGATCACTTTCTCAGATTCATTTAATAGCTTCTATTATTGTTTCATCAAAATAGTGAGAGCTTTGAAAGTTAATTTTCATTTGTGTCTTTCCCCCCACACCCAGTGTTCCCAATAAAACTTTAAGGACTTCTCCGTGAATGATGTTCTGTTCACTATAAGAGATGTTCTTTATCTTTTCCTTTCAAATGTGTGCGTGGGCAGCTGAAATAGAAATATATATACTCTAGACACTCGAGAATTTTTCTTGAATTGAATTTTTCAGATTTGTAGATATCTCCCAAATCTTTTTCCAGCAATATTTCATTCTTGTCCGGTTCAATATCTCTTATTTCTTACTAATGTATCCTTTTGAATATTCTTTCAACATTAAACTGAACATATTTCAGGCTGAACTGGTTTTTTCCCCCCTACCATATTTCTCTGCTTTTGCTGGGAAACATAAGCTCATTTTAAGGGTTTAAAAATCTTGTAGTCATCACTGAATTTCTCTGTCCACCTTCCCCACATTAAAATGATTATAAAATCTTGTCATGGCCCTTCTCTCAATTTCTTCTCTAAACCTATGGAGAGAATGTTTCCACCCACCTATCCAAGTGTAACCTACAGTCTTACAGGATGAACAATTGGGAAGAATTTGTGTCACTCTAGTTGCAATTGGAGAGAATCCATACCATTTCACTTTAGTAGGAAAAGTATGTTCGACGTCTCATATCTTCAGTTTGCAAATAACACCAAGAAGAAATTACTGATTTTGTTTGTTACAATATATTTGTTTTTTCCTTGGTTCTGAAATTGTTCTTCTGTACATGGGGGAAAACATTAGAGGCAGTGGACACAGCAGTGGGGGGAGAATTGCCTTTATCTCCTGCTTGTGGGCATCCTAGAATCATTTGGTTGGCCATTGTGAGGAAACAGGATGTTGTACGAGAAAGGTGTTTGGTCAGATCCCTCAGGGACTCTTCTTATGCCCTTAGGCATGCTGCTAACTGGCTGGGAGTATTGATTTTTTTTGTTTTGTTTACTTGTACTTGTCAATCAACTTTGGTACATTGAACAGCATGGCTTGTTGGTAACTATAAATGGAGAAAATAAAAAGAAAATGAATTGGGGGGTGCATGTTATAAAGAAATTCTCTCATAGTTCTGACCCTGGAATTAAAGGAAACTGGTGAAGGGAAAAAGGATAAGGGGAGAAGATATGATAAAACAAAAGAAACAGAAGCAGAAACTTTAATGTATAAGGAAACAGAATTGGAGGCTAATTCTTCTCTTTCAATGTTGCCCAAACACTTCTGGGTTCAGTTTTGGTATATGGCTTTGTTTTTATGCAGTCCATTCACATGTCAAATGTCTGGCTGTTCACCTCCTCTTACTAACTTTTTGATCTCTGTATTGTTACCCCATAATCTAAAGTTTCATTTGGTGTTTCTTTTGTGTTTTCCCTCTCTGTCTTTTCTGGCTTTCTTGGGTTATATTATGTGTGTACCTTCTTTGGCCATGCCTTTTCTCTGAAGGCACACTGTACACAGATCATCCTCCCCATTCCAGGTGTCTGTCCCTGCACCACAGCCTGTAGGGGGGTTTGTATGGGATTTTTTAGGAAAGTGAGTTACTTACAAGGTTATTTTCTTGCTGGTGCATTGCTGCTTCTTGCTAACTGGCTGCAGTTTCTGTTGGGGGTTGCTGTAGTTGTTGGTGTGCAAATGACTGCCTGTGCATGTGAATTAATTGCATTTTACCAATGCATCCAGACCCTGGCTCGTATCAATTATCAGCTGGATTTTATTGGGAGTTTTTTCTTCCCCTTGTTCACAGTTCTTGGTCTATGGACTTGTCAGCTGGAACAACAGTGCATTCATGTGTTCAGGAGTTTGGTGCTCTTCAGTATCTCATTTTTGACTTCAAGTATAAAATAAAACCTCCTATGTTAAGTTAAAATGAGAATGCAAAAACTGAAAAGTAATATCACTCCAATAGCTTAAATATTTTCTGTCTCAATTTCTGCAAAGTGTCCCTCTTCCTTCAGGGGAGCTGTTGACAGCTTATCTCTTCATTAGCTCATTGTTGTGTACCTTTGTAGATAACAGATATAGGGGAGAAGAGGAAAGCTAATTTTATAAACAATCACAGATACGAAGTGTAAAAAAATTAGCACATATTCAGCCATGCTGTGCTCAGCCTGTAATGAAATTTTATCTTCAATAATTCTGAAAGAAAAAGATTGCATACAGTAAAAAGGCAAAATTGAAAGGACACAGGAGTTTCCATCTCCATTTTTGAGCCATCCTTTTGCATGAATTAAGAGAATACTGTCTCTATGGAGTTAACATTATTATTTGAGAAGGAAGGAAAGCTTTATTTCTTCTGAGCAAATCTGGCTACAGTATCTCACTATAAAAAAATTCCTATCTCTAGTCTTGCAGTGGTTTTTCCTTGCCTATCAGGTCACAAATTCCTGTGTCTCAGTACACAAAATAAATTGAACCTCCCTGTTCCTCAAATAATGCTTCAGGAAGGAGGTAGTGTTTGTGACAACATTATGCTGATGCAATCGTATATAGGCCTATAGTACGGTGATGATACAACCCGACAAGAAGAATGAAATAAGGAAAAACTTATTAATGCAGACTGAAATGAGACAAAGGGCAGTATCTGGAATGAAAATTCTGAAGGGACCTGCTTGTTTTTTATGAGGAGTTATATAAAGGACAGTTAAAGAGACGTTGAAAGGAGTGGCCAAATCCCTTTCTCTAGAGAACGTACATAATACTTATTATATTGTGGTCCCTTTTCAATTCAATGAAAGCCAATGCCAGGACAATTCTGTCCATGGTAGCTAATGTGTACCATTGTCTGCTCAAGTAGACACATGGCAGACAGCAATTATAATTGTACCAGCGGTTGTGGTTCACAGCTATTCTCTTCAGGGAGATTCTCTTTCATGTGTAACTCAAGAATATATCAGATTGAGGAAACTCCTGTGCTTCCACTATAAGCATCCCTGAACAGTTAAAACTAAAAATTTCAGGGTAGTCTCCAGCTTAAGCAATGTACTTAGTCTCTGTACCTCCACTTTTAAAATAGTGGACAGGTGCTTACATTTTGACTATGGTATATTAGCACTTCCACTGTACAATTTTGACTTGTATGTAAAATACTATGTCAAAAGTACAGACTCTTTGAAGCTTGGAAGAGTGGCTGGGTATTGTAAGAAATGCAGGTAGCATGTGTGTTTGCATAAAAATGGTTGCATTATTGTGTAACTTGCAATGTGCCATTATATCTGATTTCTGTTTGCTTAGGCCTGCAATGTTTGGGGAAGTTGCTTGCTTCTTTGTATTTAAGTCAATTTCACTGATAAATGTAAATTTTATATTTAAATGTTGTTACCAGAGTGTATCCATGCTGTCCTGCAATTTTAAGCATGTTATAAATGTAAAGTATTCAGCACAGAGCTTGGGGCTAGTTTTTATTGAATTGCCAGGTCAAACGTTTCTTACAGTTGTCCTTGCCAGCTATTAAGGTAGTATCAATACCAAGTCTTATACAGCAAATACAACATTTCTCTTCTCTGTTGTCTTTGTGATTTTAAAATAAATCAGGCGCATTTTATTAGATCTTTCCTGCCCTATATTCACACTGACAATATAGAGGATGTTTCTGTTGGCATTCAGAGGGGTGAAAAAAACCTTGTTCAGAAATTCAAAACTTAATTCTTCATCAGAAGTAGGAGCAAACTGCTTCATTGTTGCTTTCTGAATTCCACATGGGTTTTTTCTTTCCCAATCCCTTGAGATTTTAAAGTAAACTTGATAACAGCCAAAATGAGCAGATTCTAAATCTATGCTGATGTTTGCAGAGATTTTAAAATTCATTTGCTTTCCCATTTTGAATGTATCTGAATATGACAACGTGTAAATTGATTCCTTACTGCTGATTTGAGTGACATTTTTAGTGTTCATTAGTCAATATGTCCAATCTGCCATCTTCCTAGCCACATCTCTATGAAATACCAATCTTTGTACCCAGCAATATATCTTATGGGCATTCTAAATATATTGATTTGATGTATGTCCGCATGATATTATAGTCACTAAAAACTTCGTATACTGTCTGCATCCAGATTGTCCAAAAAAGTCTTTTTTGTGTGCAGTACTTGGCTACTATAGAGTGAGACTTTAATGGATATATGTAGATTTAAGCTGCCTAGCAATTATATATGAGTAAAGGAACAAAAACTCAGCAGCATTACACTCTCCCTCTCTCCGCATGCACACACGCGCACATTCTGTCGATAACTGGTCTTTTTGAGTACCTCTGTCACATATCTGAGGTATGTTTATCATAGAACTACTTCATTTGTCTCCTCAACTCGAGCATTTAAACACAAGTGATAGCTTGCAGTAAGTTAAAGGGGGAATTGTACAGAAGATTACAGAGCACCTTTCCTGGGAAGGAAGAGGGGTGTGTGGATTAAAATTATAACTGACTACTGTTTAAAGGTCAAGTAAAAATAACCCTGTGTGTGTTGCTGCTTGCTAAACATACGTTTCAAATGGTTTCCAACTGTTTTTGCCTGTAGATCTTAACTTTATCTGTGAAATTGACAATGAGTGTCTATGATTATAAGGTATTGCAATTTAACACGCAAAGGACAATAATGAACTCATGCAGTCCATGACTGTGCAGTACATCTCCAACAGGTAGTTTTTAGCACGTCTGTTGCTCTGTAGAGTTGGAGAGAAGTGTCTAACGTGTTCATTATTGTCTTTTAGATTGCACCTCATAATATTGATGTAAGTGTATCTGACTTGGGACAGCAATCTTTTGGAAATGTATTTTCTTACACGTGTAAAGAATCTGTTCAAAATTGTAAAAGATGTGGATTTTCTTAGAGCTGGATGAACAACACATGATGGTTTACATTGCATTCACAATTTGGGGCTTCTCATTAAGACAAATTAAGACACACCATTGGGGTATTTAAACTTGAAAAGGAGACAACCTGAAGAAAAATACTGGAATTCCCAGAATTGCCACCTTGCTAACATCTCTATCTCATCTGTATCTTACAAAAGATGGCTTTCAGACAGCAGCAATGACATCCTTAAAACATTGGCTTATGATGTTGCTCCAAATTGCAGTTGCAGGAAGACTTTCTGGACCACTCCTTTTTTTTTAGAGTGGTGTAATCTAATTAGGTGGTGGGTTCTTACCTAAATGGTGGAGTTTGATTGAAGAGCCTTGCCTTTCTTTCTTGTCTTGCTCTCTAATGTCATGCTGTGTCATGTTAACACACTCTTCTTGGTGTGTTAATGTCAGAGTGGATTCTCATTAACCTTTTCTCTAACTTTCTTTTTCACATTTCCTACCCTGGATTTGCTGTTTACTTCAGTTTCACTTCAAGGTCAGTATGTTAACTTAAGAATTTTATTAGATTGGTGCATCTAAGATTGAGTTGATAAAAAACAAAAACTCAATTTTTTATACAACATGGGATTAAAAATCTTGATCGCTTTGTTAATAGGGACACTGATCTACTGAAAGAATTACAAATAACATTTTATGGCTGGTCTCTTCAGAGGGCTCAATGAAGGGGCTGTAGCTCCATTATGGAGCACTTCCTTTGCATGTGAAAGGTCCCAGATTCAGGGAGGACTGGGAAAGACTGCTGAAGAGCTGCTGCCAGTCATTGTAGTGAAAATTGAACTTCATGGCTCTTAGTCCAAATCAGTATACAGTATATGTTCATGTATAAAATGTTCATACCCATCATGATGATGGATGAGAGGAAATAGGACAGGCAACCCATTGACTAGTTTCTTCCTTCATCCCTTCTACTTTTGCATGTCTTTTTCATTGAGGCTACTCCTCTTCTCATCCAAGCTCTATTCTCCACCTTCTGTCCGGCAATGATAGGTAGAATTTGAATTGTATTCAGTTACTATGGCTGATGTCATGCATGAAATTAGCCCCTTCAAGAGTTTGCTTGGTCTCTGCCCCTACTGATTTATCTATGCATCTGGGCAAAACATTCGCCTGAGATTACTTGGTTCAAAATGAGCTTGTTTCCCCAAGGGAAGAGTAATAACATTCTAACTCTTCAGTTATAATTAGCCATTGAGGACATGCCTACTGTTGGGTAGTCAGGCGCTAGGGTTATGCTTCTTTAATTCCTTGTTATGTTTATTTTCATGAACACCAAGGCTGTTCATTCTCTGTATTGATCTGAGTGGGTCATAGTTTGCAAAAATGATTGATCTATTCTGTAAAACAAATAGATTGGCTGATGGTACGTATGTTTATCAGTATGGCTTATTTGGTATACTTGTATGGTATGTCAGAGGCAGGGAAGATGCTGCTTTGGTAGAAGAAGGTATATATTTAGCGGAGTGTCTTTTAGAACTGAGCAATCCATTAAAATGTGATTTATATAACATTGAAATGTTGCTAAACTTTAAATATCTACAATGTATAACCCTATAATTCAGGGTTTTATGATGTGCTTTTGTGAAAAAGACCTATTTGGATGTTATATCACTGTTGCACATATGTTTTGTTTTTTGTTTTGGTTTTTATGAGTTACAAGAATAATTGAAAGGAAGTTATTAAAGTTCCAAAAATATTTGTATAAGCAAATTTACAACAAACCCCTGTGTTGAGCTATTGATCAGCATCCCCACTGGTAATAACTCCACTTACCCATATATAGAAGAGGATAAACTCGGGTAGCAAGAATAACAGTAACACTACCTGATTTCATCGCCTCTAGTGGGAGAAAAATTAGAAACACATTGTTACAGTAATTCATATCCTGTGTGTGCCGTAGAAGTTCAGAAAATTCAGCATGTGGCTTTATTAATGCCATATGGAAGAAGATGGTGAAATGTGGAAGACAGGGCTGGCAAATCCCAGTGTTCTTCTAGCCAGCTATGTTTTCAGTCAGGTCTGAAATACTCTGGAGCAAAAGACCATAAAGGATATATTTTTAAAAAAAAAACCCAAACAAAACAGTGCTTTAATTTCAGATTGGGTAATGAACCAGCAGGAAAGAGATCTTATCGCATTTCACCAGCTAGACATGAGCAATACTGAACATGTGTTTGCCCTAAAGGCATATGCCAAGAGCTTGCACTGAAATGGCATAATTGTCAGGGAGTTTTGTAAAAGAAGGAAATGGTGTAAAGGTTGTAATACAAAAAGTTGTCTCTGTCCTCTAGAGGAAAACACTGAACTGATTTCTTTTGAATGCAACTAGTTATCATTTCTGCCCCTAAGATACAAATAGTCAAATAATTTTCGGTTTTAAGCATATGGCCTACCAAGAATATCTGAATTCCAAATGTTTTTGCAAATGTTTCGTTTAAATTATAAAATGTACTACAGACAAACCTTGACTTTAACCAATTGACTTTCATTGCTTTGCTCTTTCAGTCATTTTCAATTATAAATGCATTTCAGATTTTGTCCACGCACTTCCTCTTTTGTCTGATTTCATCCGACCTTCCATAATGTTTGTTGATGATCTTATGTTTGTTTTTCTTTCTGTTTATCTAATTTTGCACGCATTTGCATGTTATTTCTGGGGGGGGGGAGGTTTAAAATGCCGATAGAACCTTCCTCTCCAAGTAAGCTTGTTTGACCTGTTTGCCTCCACCCCCACTATTTAGTAAAGAAAATAGGAAGCTGCACTTATGTGTTTGGGATTCCCTTTCAGTTTGACTAAAGGATTATGAACATGAGAGAGGAATGAGTGTTGTCAGCGTACTCATGACATCTCCAAATTATCTCCCCAAGATGTTTAACAGCTCAGGAGACAAGGTTGACATCATGTTCATGCATGGACACCATCGACTGTAGTGAAAAAATTTGACATCTTTGGCCTCACCAATGGGTGCACTCCCTGCCTTCCAGGCCAGAAGTGATTTTTTTCCCAGCCTTCTGAGGCCAGGGAGGATGCATGCAGACTCTCCAGCCCTCAGAAGGTCACCTGGGGTGGTAGCAGGTGTGGGGGAGCCACAGCTCCAGTTGGGGGGCAACAACCCTGGAGGTGTGCCCCCGGCACCAAACCACCACCACCCAGGAACGCCACTGAATTGGGTGCTCAAGAACCGTGACAGAAGGGAACTATCTAGTGTTTCCTAAATGGTGAGTTGTAACTTGATTTCTGGTAGATTGAAAAGCACTGAGCAGAGCCTCCTGTGTAAACACAGGGGATGGCAAGAACAGATAACTAACTGCTTCATGCCCTGAGGCTATGCAGACATCAGCTGATCATTACACTGCAAACAGAACAGCTCCTTAAATTTGCAAGGTGGCTGCTAATTGCCCTGCAACATTGCTCAATAGCTGTTTTGCCAAACTGCAGGGGTTCAGATCCTTGCAATATAATTAGCAACTATCTTTTAAACTGCAGGCACCAATTTCCCTTCAAAGACCTCCGCATCTGTAATTTGCAAGCATATGTAAATATATAGAGCAGGGGTCTCCAAACCCTGGCCCAGGGGCCAGATGCAGTGCTCAGATCCTATGGCAAGCCTCTGGCCCTCCTGACCTTACTGACTACTGGTAGCTCTTGAGCCCCACATTGTCTACTCCTGCTCTAGTAAGTTGCTCTTAAGTTTTCAAAATACTGATATAAGCCAATAATGATTATCTTGAAATAATGAAAAAAACAAGGTTTCAGGAATTTATCTGCTTCTGGATCTGAACTGCATCTTTGTACTCTCTTGAGACCTATTTTAAGGTTTAGGTACAAAGTTGACATCTCCCATCCACCCTTCTCAATTTTCAATTCTGTTTCCTTTGCCCTTCCTCTATACTTATCTGTACATGGAATTTGTTTTTAAAACCTGGGTTTCCTGATTTCAGGAAATAAAGTTCCCCCCACCTCTCTCTGAAAACCCATTTGGGGCTTCTTGCTGGCTCACATACAACAAGCTAGTTATATTTTCATGACTTTTATAGTAACAAGCACTATTTTTATTGGCACTAGTTACCTTGTCTTATAAATGGCATGGAAAAGTGAAGAGCAGTGTAACAAAATGACAAGAATTTGTGGCACAAGCTCCAAAAGAAAACTTCTGATTGACTGTTTGAACTTGTTAGTTATTTCATTTTTAACATTACTGCATTATCTCTTGTCAAAGGCTTAATTAATTTTGGGTTGTGCTTGAGGCATGATTGAAGAAGGAATAGAGTTAATCTGCTAATTAAATATCATTGTAAGGTAAATTCGCTTTTATTTAGAAAGATCAGTTTTATTTTTTAAAAAACAAAAAACTACCAGAATCTTGTTCCCATTATTGACCGATATTTCTTCAGGCCCCTCAGTTCTATCTCCCACTATAGAGCTGCTTCATGAATTACTATAGTATGGTAAGAATGAATAACCATTTGTGTCATCTGTGAGGTTGCAATCACACCTTGTATATATTGGAACAGACCAATCAATTGAATACATGGTAGGAAAAGGTGTTAGTCATGTTCACAAGTGTAATGTGAAAACTTTTGTGTACCCACTTCTACTGTAATTTGTAAAAACACCCATCCAGTGTAATCCTATGCATGTCTTTTCAACAGTATGTTCCACAGAGATTTATTCCTAGGTAAATACAATGGGACGTGGTGGCGCATGGGACGTGGTGGCGCAGCGGGTTAAACCGCTGCTGCTGGGTTTTCCGACCCAGCAGCTCCCGGAAGGTTGGGAGTTCAAGACTGCATGACGGAGTGAGCTCCCGTTGCTTGTCCCAGCTCCTGCCACCCTAGCAGTTCAAAAGCACCTACATGCAAGTAGATAAATAGGGACCACTTCGGTGGAAAGGTAACGGTGTTCCGTGCGCTATGGCATAGAGTCATGCCAGCCACATGACCACGGAAGCTTGTCCTCGGACAAAATGCCGGCTCTACAGGCTTTGAAACAGAGATGAGCACCGCCCCCTATAGTCGGTCACGACTAGACCATTCGGTTGTGGGGAAACCTTTACCTTTTAAAATACATATTGTCCCAGTACATATTGCCCCTACAGAACTGCCCCGACAGTTCTTCTCCACTTGCTTTGTATAACCATTCAATTTAATCCCAACTGTGATCCTGTCAACAATTTAACATGTTGGTTAATTCAAGTTCCAAATTATGGAAATTTCTTCTGGAATATACAGAGGACAACCTTTATCCATGTCTTTTCTAGTAATAGTTAAGTAAATGTTATAGTGAAGTGCACTGAGAGCCTGTATTGGCAGATAATGCAAATAAAGATACACTGCAGGATATAATAGGCATAACATGTTATAAAACAGTAAAATAATAAACTGGACTAAATGTTAGCAAAGGGCAGAAAAGTATTAAAATAGTGGGGTGAGATTGAGTCTTGTAAATTGAAGTTTTAGAAAGTTTCTGAGAACACTCCAATTTTGACAGTAACAGCTTCAAAGAGTAGAGTGTGAATCTTCCCCAGTGGAAATAAGATTTGCCTTTCTCAACATGAATGGAGAGTCTGCTATAAAACTGACATTACACTTCCAGTTTTCTTCTGTAGATGGCATACTTGCAAAGCAAACATCCCTCTATGACATATCCAGAAATGCCTCTTCTGTTAAGTGTCAGCAGAACAGATGGGATGCAGACAGGGTCCTAATCTCCTTTGAGTCATCTGTTGAAGCAAACAAGGTCAAAAGAATAATCAAAGGGTATCCAAATGTCTAGTGTTGTACATAGCTGAATAGTCTTCTTTGGCTTAACAGCTTTTAAAACCTCACTTGTTCTAAAGCAGCAATTCTTAACTTTTATTATCCTGCAGGCTACTGTTCTTAGTTGGCCACTTGGGAGAAGCACATTCTGCATTGCATCTGATCTGCATGGTAGTGGTGGAATTCAAGAGCCAGTTGTCTAAGACATGACCTATAGCTCTTCACATTAGGCAGAAAACCAATAATATGCACAAATGTGCCCACTACCCTTGCCTTCTTACCACACCTTCATTCTTTTGATTTGAACAAGTGTATACACAGCTGGAGTTATTATGCTACCATTCCTTGACTCTTCTTATAATGTCAATGCATTCTATTTTAGACATCCTTAGATATTACCAGCCAGTGCTATATGAAATGTGCTTGAGTATTAAAATCTTCATTCATTTTGAGTTCAGATCGCTACTTTCAGCTGCACCGGTGGTTCTCAAAGAGATCCAGGGGCTTGACTTGGTGGTGGGATTGATGTGTTCTGGATTTTTGTTTTGTTTGTGCTTCTGAACAATCAATTAGAAAGGTTGGATTTGAGCCAGAGGTTGACCATAAAAGAAGCTGGATTCTAAAACATAGTTTAAAAAGTTGCTCGAGTCTTCAAGCCATGAATTAAAACACATTGTGGAATTTAGTTCCAACATTTCACTTTCACCTGTGGAAAGCATCTTCAGGGGGTTACAAATAATTTTGTATCCTCTGTTCAGTGTACTGTATAGTATCCCTTTTTAAGTGGCTCATATCTTGCCTGTAAAAAGACATGTCATAGTGCTATCTAAATTTCTGAGCTCAAGCATAGCCATCTGCGATGGAGCAAGTTCTGTAACCCAGTAGTAAAACGTAGTATAATTTAGTGCACTAAGTTCACTGACTTTTGTCAAGCTGAAGTCAGGATTTCTGCTCTGAAAACAGGCTTTTTTATGTTAGTTTTGCCAAATATATAAGCCTTGCCTGACTAAAATATCGAATAGGTCTACTCTGCATTTTGTGTGTTCTTCACCATTTTACAGGAACCACTTCATCTGTTTCTTATCTAATCACTAAATTCAGTCATTGTTGTATAAAGTGCCTGTTCTAATGTCTTTCAAATTGACTGCTTCTGTAGTTTTTATAATTTCATAATCAGGTTAAGGTTCATTACCCAAATACGATTTTACCTTGGAATCTGTGTGAAGTAATTCTTGTTTAAAACTGATCACACCAATCTTTGAGAGTACTGTTTTTAACTGTAGCAGTTTTGTGTGTGGTGGAGGGCATACTTTATAATTTTTTTTTTCAATAGATTGCTATACAGTGGGGTTTAAAACCTGTTCACCTAGCGCATGCAAGATTATACTGAAATGGTAGGCAGAAGGATGGCACAGTTTTCTCTATTTGTGTGTGCAGTAATTATAAACTTAACAGATAAAAATTTTTACATTGTTAAATAACTATGCAATCATGGGCTGATTGAATTAGTTCTCAGTTATCAGATTGTAAAACATGCCCACCTTATATCTACAATTATGCTTTTTTTAAAAATCAGTTTCCTACAATAAGAAATTTTCTTTGGGAACTCCTAATATTTGCTTTTTTTAACATGAGACGATCTCTCAGGCACCACCAAGTTGTTCAGATTCCAATAATTTACCATTCCTTTGTGTATCAGTTACTTAAAAATGGCTCAGAAATCGTCAAAAAAATTTAAGTGTACAATAACCAACCTTATATTTGGAGTTAAAAGGCATATGCTTGATTAAATCTTCTGAATTTACATATTGTATATGAAGCTAGTACTGTAAACTATTAGTTCAAGTTTTGTAAAACTCATTTAGTGGAAAATTGATGTATGAATGATACACCAAAGAAATAAATGTTATGGTTCTGTTGTCTAAATTGGACCTCAATCTCAATAGCACATGGGGTGGTAAACTAGTGCCTAGGCTGAACCACTTCACACTTGCAGGTATGCCTGCAAAGATGGAATGCATGGAGAAGAAGGGAACATTGTACATTCAGAAAACTGTACATCCAGAGAAGTCTGGGCTAAGAACCATTCTGACATATTGTTCTTATATGAGCACCAGAGCACCAGAGCTCTATTCACTTGCTCCAGCTGATGTCCTTTCCTGGAGAATGTGGACCTACATTCAGTCATGCCTAAATCAGACTTGATTCTGCAGTGCACTATACACGAGTCTTGTTTTTTAGAGTATGTGGGAAATGTATTTAGTTCAGAATGTGGCAGCCAGATGGTTATCTGGTATACAGAGCCATACTCAGCTCACAGCATGCCTGGGGTGGGGCACGGTCACTATACCCCCAGCAGTGCCACCCTGCTCCCCGTACATTGCCCAGCCACACCTCCCTGCGCCCAGGATCGCTCCATTTAGGAGCAATCCAAGCACAAGGAAGGGCAGGGGGACAAAAGCCACGTAGGTTTTTCTGTGCTGCTGCACCCAACCACAGCCAGCACCCATTGTGCTCACTTCTTCCCGCAGCAACCTCCCTACCCCTCTGCTGATATATACTGCATGGAATTAATTGCTCTTGTGGTGTTCCATCTGCATTGACTACCTATTAGTTTCTGGGTCCAATTCAAAGTCAATTCAATTATAATGTCCTACAGACTGAACCTGGGGGATCTTAAGGGCCACCTCCCATCCACCAACCTATGCAGTAGCAGATAGGAACATGAGATAGGGCCTGTATTAAGAGTTCCTTCCCTCTGGAGGCTTATCTGGCTTTTACAGTAATCTTTAGCAGGAAGCAAAGACTTTGCTGCTGCTGAGCTTAATTCTGCAGCTTTTCAAAAATTACTGTTGAATTGATAACAGTAATATTGTGTTTTCTGTTACTTTAGCTTGTTTCAGTTATAATATTCTTTTGCTTTAATATGTTAGCTATCTTAAGAGTCTACTTAGCTGAAAGGCAAGTTAGAACCACTTTAATTTATAAATGACTGTCTCTGTGCAATGAATATCTTTAAATTCAGACATGTATGTCCATACCTGCGGTCTGTAGTAGTGCAGTCCAGACAAGTTTTGCCACCTCATCTGCTGTTTATGAGAAATAAGACTTGGAATATTGTTGCCTAATTGCATCTCATTCAGAGAAACCTTGAACCATGAAATCTAGACATAACAGTAAAAAAAATCCTAATTCTAGATTATAATTTAGTTCAAAAAAAGGTTGTGGGGTTTAGAAAGCAACCTGGTTGTCTTGGGCAAAAGTTTGGACTCCTGCTCCTCTAGCCAGGACACACAGATAAGATTTGTAACTAGGTTTCAAGTGCAATGTATCTGTCCAGAAAGGACAAGTCTGGAAGTTACTAATATGATGGCAAACATTTCAGGTTTTTGTTAGTTTTGTTTCAGTTCAGCAGATTGTATTCAGTAACAGAAACAGCATTGCAAATAGTTTTTGCTCATAATGAAAATAGGATAATAGAAACTGTATCAATAGGCCTGCCAAGATGGACTTTCTCTACCTATCTGGCCAGCTTTATTGGCCAGAGCTGGGCTTCCTTGCACTGAAAATACTGTCAGAACTAGACTGACCCACACAATGAACAGACACGATGTGGATTTTCTGAAGAGACACTCTACTGCTAGGGCCACAGTAGTGCTCCATACAGGATACATACCACAGCTTTAAAGACTCATTCCTGCCCCATGATGAATGGAAGGAGGCTGCAAGACTGAAGGTGTCCCTGCCAGCCTACTGCAAAGATTATAATTGATTAGAATTGAATCAGCCCAGAGAATTTCAATGTAATGGTGGTGCTTTTGATGGATAATCTAAAATATCCTGGAGAATCAGTTATTATCCAAGAAGTGAAGCTAATAGCACCTGACACAACTACATTGTGTGTGAAAACATATCTGTAAATGCTGTTTTCAAATTCAGATTGCTCAAATGTTGATTACATTTTTCCTCTTTCATAGGCAAATTAAAGATCAAAATAAAAAGGTAGCAAATCTGAAGCACAAAGAACAAGTGGAGAAGAAAAAGAGTGCTCAGATGTTGGAAGAAGCAAGGCGGCGGGAGGACAATCTTAATGACAGTTCCCAGCAATTGCAGGTAACATGGGATTACAGGTCTCGTACAAGCCCGTTAATGTGAGCTTTCTGTCCCACTGCTTCCTGGCATTCAGATTTACTCATAAATTGATTTATGTTTAAAGAAGATTATTTCCCTCCACGGCATCCTGAACTTCAGGGAGGGGTGGGATCCCTTTAGGTTCATCAGCTTGCTCTCTTTTACGGTAAGTGAGCTCATAGTGCTTCACTTCAGGAGTACGGTAAGTTACTGGAGTGGCATTATTATCTGCCATCAACTTTGAGATGGTTATAGAGTCTGACTTTTGACTGAGTCTCAAAATCTTGCTTTAATTATTTTGGGATATTTGGGCTTATTTTGTTTAGTGAAGGGAAATATACGCATATTGGTAAGTATTCATGGAGTAAAATAACGTCTTGGGATTGTTCTGACATGAAACTTTTTCCATTCTTCAATTTCACACCTGTGTACAGGTGAGGCCTTCTTATCTGCATGGGTTCCATTCCTGGAACCCTTGTGGATTAAAAAAAAAATCCACAGGTAAATTAAACACCACAGATTTTGTCCCAATTTCCGAGCCCGAAGACTTGCTTCTTTTGCGCGAAATGGCCATTCTGAGGCACACCTAGATTGTGCATGTTTGCATGGGGCCTTGGCAGGCCTCACAGTGAGGGATTCCCCCCCCCACTCTCCAGATCTGACCAGGGCTGTGCTCTGGTAGGGTTGGAAGGCTCTTCTGAAGCCCACCAAGGCTACTGTGGGAAGCCTCGGGGGACCTCAGAATGGCCGTTTCATGCACAAAAAATAACTTCCAGGTTCCCCCAAGAATAGGAAGTTATGTTTTTGGGCCGAAAGAGCCATTCTGATGCCCACCAAGGCCGGCACGTCAGCGGGCTTCAGAAGAGTGTCTGGAAGCAACCGGAGCATAGCTCTGATTCAAAATCCACGAATACTTAGGCTCAACCTATATTTCCTTCCATTTACAAAGCCAGGGCCACAATACCATGTTGACATCCAATAAATCAATGGCTCCTAACAGAATGTCCCACAGCATGACATAGACTTTTCATGACAATTATGTGCAAAACCAAGTTCCTTAGATAGGTGTGTTCATATGAATGTACTTGTTTAAAAATTCTGCCCTCTGAGAGAGAAGGTAAACAAAAACGTAACAGAAAATTAAAAAAGAAACTGGAATCCAGATGAGAAGCACAGTCGACTTCTCATTTTGGGTTTGCTTTTCTTGGTGCTTCTATTCTAACTCATAGTATGTATGGAAAGGGTTAAATTTCAGATTAATTGTAGCAGATTAAACCAAAGTGTGAGAGGTAAGTATAGTGCTGATGAATTTGGTAACAATTTTTGGGAAATGCACGAAGTTCTAATTATATGCCTAGTTCTAAACAACAGTTTTTATTAGTATTTCACAAAGATATCTCCTTGCCAGGGGAGAGGTTTTAGCAAGAATAATACATGCAGCTGCTTTTTATTCTAGATAATAAGCTTCATGCAGGCAATGTAAATCTTGAGTTAAGCTTCATGCAGGCAATGTAAATCTATTGGAATATTGGAAGTATTGGAATCAATCTGTTTAGTTGCCTGCCAGATAGCATTTGTTATAAATTAGTTTTTAAAAAATAAATGTTTCTGCAGCACGGACAGAAACTGATTTGCATTTGATGGATTGTCTTTCGAGCATACACACTCTGCCATAAACAGCACAGAAATAAGCCTAATTATTAGTTCATATTTCACAGATTAATGCTGTTGGTTATTTGTAAATGGAGAAGAAAAGAGCTGTAATGAAATGTTTTGTGTTGCAGCCAAAAATTATATAATTGAAATTTTTTTTAATCATATTGTGAATGCCATGTGTTGTTGTGTATTTGTGTAAATAGCAGCAGAGTTGGGAGCTTGGAGACCCATTTTAGCGCTTGGCTTAGCGCTCCGATGCGAAGGACTGAAGCAATCGCCACATTTCCATAACAAAGTCTCTTTATTGTAGCGAAAGTAAGAAAGGTACAAAGGTTCAATCTGCCGGCTAGGAAGCCGGTGAAGTTTGGGCCGCTCGCAGGCGGCCGTTTTCAGTGCAGCTTTACATCTTAAGCACACACAGTGAAAAACTTCTTCTAACATGAGAACAAAGGGATGCAACCAGAGTATATCTGATGGGTGTATACCTGAAGACCCCTTGTGCCCCATTTTGCCCAATGGGGTGACTCTTAGAACACTATGAGCTCATGGGAATGTGCAGTGTTTGCAGCCAGGGCTTCCCGTGTGAAACTGCCTGCTCATTCTACACTATTTGAAAAGGGAGTACAGCTACTATCCTTAACAAGCTGGGAAGCTGACCTGCTCAAGGACTCACAGGTGCTCTATCTGATCCTTAGACGGAGAGACGGAATGCCAGTTTCTACCAGTTCTGGACCGTGAGATATGAAACTGCAACA
>JAJKFI010000051.1:3602158-3620452 GCA_029204185.1 Lerista edwardsae | reverse complement strand
ATGCCAGTTTCTACCAGTTCTGGACCGTGAGATATGAAACTGCAACATGTGTGTTCTTTCTTTTAACAAAAAAAAATCTTTTACATGTTGCGTCTGTGATAATTTTCCTTCAGTTTTAGCACCTGCTTATTTCATTAGCTGAGGTGCATTTCTCTTAATTTTAAAAACAAATATTTCTTAACTGAAATAACTGGTTTCACTATAATTTACTTCTGTAGTTAGAACCATTCTGTCATTTCAATTCACTAGCAAGTCATATACCTGGATCTATATAAAGTTGCTTGCACATTGGCTTAAGAGAGCATGGCAGTACAGATTGGAAGCTGCATATATGTTCCTCCCATTCCTACACACACACCACAAGCAAATACGTCGGATATGTGCGTGCAGGAATCCATACAAGAAATCCACAAAACAGATCACACTTGCTAATTCATGGACATAGTGAGCTTATGGCCAGTCACATGTATGCCACATTTTTCAATATTTTCAGCATGATTGTGTTAAACTGCCTATAGTTATGCTGTGGAACCTGTGCAATTCTTATTAGTTGTAGGCTTATGGTGTTTTGTTTTTGTTTTCCAGTTAAATAAAAGCTAAGAATATTAACAAAAGCAGCACTTCCTTTGCCTATACTATAGCTTCCTGGCAAGATTTTTTCCCTACATGATAGTATTTTATTAGAACATGTTGAAGGGGCTGCAGGGTAATTCTTTTGTTTGGACAATGTTATCCCCTCCCCCAGACAAAATTGTACTCCATGTTGAATCAAAGTAACATCTTATGCAACTGTTTTTCCTATATTCTCCTGGGGACTAGCTAGTTAATAAAAAGTAGGGAGAAAAGGATATTCTCTTGGCAATCACTGCTGGGTTTAGGGTTTATGCACAGAAGCATCAATTACAGATAATTTTGACTTTTGTGGTTTTGGTTAGAATTAATAATTCTTTATATAGTACTTAAAAATCTTGTTCCCTGTTTTCTTAAACTGTCCATTTGAATCCAGCTAAATAAACAAGTTTCCAACTCCTTCCTGCTGTGTCCTGTAATGAGCATGTCGTTTGAGTCCAATAACAAAAGTGTTCATTTTTACAGGAAGTTTCTGATGATGGAAACTTGGCGTTCAGAAAGCAAGAAATGGAGGAGAAAAGAAACAATATTAAAAATTAAAATATCTCAGTTCAACTGATAGAAAAATGGATTTAATGATATTGTCCATTTTGGATTATCTTTAAAAATTTTGCACAGATTTTGACAGCTTGCTTCTCTATAAACAAGAGGAAATCAGCTATAAAAGCTGATTTCCTCTTCTAGCTAGGTAGGTAAGCAATTAGTAGCATGCATCCCCCCCAATCTGTTCTTTTCAGGGAATGGGTATATAGCAATTCAGAATAGTTTGGCTTATCTTAGAATTTCAGGGAAAAGTTGTAAAAGCTTGTGAAAGAGGCTGATTTTGCCGTTATTATTTAATCATTGGGTTCACTATCAACCATAGGATGCAAAAATGTGGAATTGTTCCTTAACTCCATCAAATAAGATGCCCTGTGTTACTGTGAATGTGCTTTCCAGCATCAAGAGTCTGCCCAGGGCAGCTTTTTGTTTGCGTAAGGGTGGTTAGTAAAAGATAATCCTGAGGCATGACACCTTATTTCACAAAACCAAGTGAGCTGTACTGAATAACATTTTAAGCAATAGTGTATGGATAACTCTGATCACATTTATATGTAGAATATCTTAAATTTCAGATTATATTTTCACACTGGTCACAGCTATTACAGTTAAAATTGACTTGTACTCTGGATCTGTTAGTGAAATCTCTGTGTCCGTCAATGAATATATCTCAATTGAGGTTTCCTTGAATGAAAAAAATTTGCTCTTTTATCACAAAGGTAAAAAACAGATTTTGAAATTCATTGTACATCTGTGCAATCCTGCTTCTTCATATGTTGCATTTCTGCATGATGGCTCAACAGCAGCTAGACACTCAAAACAGAATAAAACTGGTGGCACGATTGAGGATTCTGAACATGGCAGTCTGGATTATAACATTATATATACAATCTAATATTTTCCACATCTGGTGCAATTGGAACTTTGCAGTGTAATTTTCCACGATTGCCTGTCTCAGGCAGACAGGATAGGGTAATGGTCACACCAAGCACCTATAGATAAAGGGGTTTAATCAACAGTGCTTCTGAAGATGAAGAAAGTAAGCACAGTCTTCTTGATGCTAGAATAGACACTACCATGAAGATCAGTGTATGATATTCCTTGATGGGCAATTTGCTTAGTAATGGGACACCTTTTCTGTGCTAGATCTCTACTGCTTTCTGCTGCTTCTGATATCTTTATCTCAGTGATAACACCAAGATGCTAAATTCCTCTCATCAGAACACAAGACTTGCACTTCTACCTCATCAATCAAGTAGCAAAGAGATTGATTGGAACTTCTACATCTGACAGAATTAATAGTAGTTTGCTTTGTGGTATCATCCTCCATGAAGATGGATATCTTGCAAATGTCACAATCCATTTTTAACAATCATAAAATTGAGGGTACCAAAACCCTCTTTACAGAGTACCAACTCTACAGTTCCTCAGACTTGAAATGATTCAACAGTGATGGCAAAAAGGATTTTTATAAGAAACCATCTTGGATCTTCCTTACTTCTTACTGCTTATTAACTACTATGTGAATTATTAGCTTTGGACCACCTTGAGGGGCCCTTGTGCTGTTTCAAGATCCTATTATTTTTCAGAATGAATGAATACTGCAATCAGCACTTGGAAGTCGTGCAAAACTAAAAAGAATTCTTGACAAGCGCTTACAAAATTGTCCCATCAGTTAACTGAAATTTTAAGTTAACCCTCAAGTTAATTCTTAAATGATCATTTATTGTAACAAGATAAAAATAGCAGCTATTACAGTATTATACTAATATTACCGTTTTGGAACCCAGGAAATGTTCGCATTCCCATGTGAGCATGTTTTTGAATTTTCACTCAAGTAAAAATCTCTAATGTTTGTGCTACTTTTTTCAAACAGCTGAAGTAACGTTTTGTTCTCTCTGACAACATGGCTTGAACGTGCAAGCTAGTCTTCCTCTTAATGAGATTTTGTTCTAACTGTAAAGAGTAGAATGTTTCAAAAACTGCTTGTTTGATCCTCTGGCATTTGTCTTTCCATCAGACTTTCCAGCAGATTCTTTGTCATGTTTAGTACTAAGGCTATAGCTGAGAACTTCACTTACCTCTCCACTTAGGAAAAAAGAGCACTTACCAGTGAGGAAATCATTAATTGCAAGTTGCACTCCTCTTTCGCTACACTTTTCTTATACAGTTGTGAGTGCATGAAATGAACATCCAAATGCTTGCTTTTATATCACTATCTGCCTACTAACCTGCTGTGGAATTGCTTGTAAACTTGCATCTTTTGCATATGACCTGCCAACTGTACTAGCTGATCTGAAAAAAACCTGCTACCATCTCTTGCTTTGCTAACTTTATCCTTTGCTACAATATTCTCTTTTCCTTCACTTTGCTACTTCACCCTTCTTCTTTATGAAGATTTGTCAATGTGGAATTTCATCACTGGAGAACAACTTGCCGTTGCTGTAGCACTTGATTGATTTTCTCTGGCTTTTAAATCCAAGCTACTTCATCTGGTCTCCCATCATTTTCCAGGACAGTCTACATAAGAAGGACGATCGTATTGAGGAATTAGAAGAAGCCTTAAGAGAAAGTGTGCAGATAACTGCAGAACGGGAAATGGTATTAGCACAAGAAGAATCAGCCAGGACACATGCTGAAAAACAGGTCTGCACACTTATACTCACTGCTTTAGCAATTTGTGATGAATTCATACATGTTGACATTTGTAACTTATGTAACAAAATTTTAATAGAGAATCCTAAAGTCCCTGGTTGACATGAATGCATAGAATCCTGAAACGTATTTTATTTTCATGCATTGTTCCTCAGTCTATAAATCCTCCAAGTGGTGCCTTCTAGTTCCACTGGATAAAGTATTCCTGTTTAAGAATAACTTGACAGTGTAATTTAATAGTGAAGAGGTTTTTATAGATTGTACTTGAGCCCTATTTAAGAATTATTGTAATAATTCTGACTGATCATACCAGCTTCCCTACTTTTCTGCTGAAACAGTGACACAGGAAATGTGCCTTTTACATGGAAGGAGTTTCCTGTTCATTTCACCAGACAGTTTCTTACATTAAGAGCACAATCCTAACTTGCAGTTAGACCAGCACAGTTAGGCCAGCAACGTTTTGCCACCACAAGATGTATGCCATCCAAATGTGCTTTACGGTGGCCCTTGTGCCAACCAAACCTTTCTGGCCTGTGCCAGCCTAATTCCAGGTTAGAATTGTGCTCTAAACGTCTGAAGTTCCTGTGCTTTTCCTAGCAATAAGATGTTTAAAAAAGAAAAAAAAGCAATTTGTACTCTAAATCTTCAGAATAGTTCAAGTTCACACAAAGCAATGGGTAAGGTAGATAACATCTAGTATGCTAATAGGAATTATAATTTATATAATGCTTTTGAATTATGCCATCTGGTACACAAGGCAAAAAGTTTTTTCAAACACACCCTCAGAAAGCTTTAAACCACACTTCTGGTTTTTGGCAAAAACTGGCAGTACATTTCTAAGACTTCCCAACGCATACATCATTCCCAACCCTCAGAGGTCATGCTGGAGGCCTAAGAAATACACTTCTTGTTTTAGCAAAAACTGAAACTGCATTTCTAAAGCCTTCTCAGGCTCACAGATTCCACACACAGCCTTCCCAGACCTCAGAAAGGCATCTCCCTGACACCCCCTTCATGGATAGTGCCTGGAGTGATGGCCCTTGTGCCCTCTTAGCTACACTACTAGCATGTACCTTTGTGTTCTTGCAACAATCCTGGGTAGTAATTGTGCAGATGGGAAACTCAGAGGTAATAGGTGCCTGATGAGCTGGTGGCAGAACTGAGATTTAAAAAGATGGCATCCTGAATTGTAGCTTTTTTGTTTGTTACAACATGACTGATTATTCTTTTAAAGGCTAGTAGTCATAGAGAGCGACCTCTTTCAGATCATTACTGCATTTGATAGTGGAGGATTTTTCCCTAATAGTTGCTGTTCTGTATTAGTAGAAGTGTTTGAAAACAGTGTTTATAAAATTATTCCTAAAAAATTTTTGGATTAATAGACTATGGTTAAATAAAACAATTTTGGCCTGATGTTTGGCCTGTTGCTGATGTTTCGATTAGCATTTTCAAAGTCTAAAATATGCACAAAAAAGTAAGCAAAAACACGCAAACTCACAAGTTTGCTGGAGGAGGAAGGGTGTCATTCCTAATGTCTGGGAAGCCCCTTCCCTCAGGGAAGGCTGGGCCGGTCTCCAAGGAGGATTAGGCTCCTCCTTAGGGGTGTCCCTCGATCCCCAAACCGGCTCAGCATTCAGCAAGAACAGTCGTGTTGGTCTCCAGTTCTTTTAAAAAATATTAAATAGAAGGATTTGTTTATTGGACTCCTCTGCCTTCCCTGATTGTGCTTCGGCCTTGCAGATGGTAGGCATAACTTATAGGGTCCTGGTCAGGGAAGAGCTCTCACGCAGCGGGCCTGTGAGAGGCCGGTCAGGCTGCTGATACGCACCATTTTTTCATGCCCTTTTGCCGTGACGGCAAGTGGAGGTTGAGGGAGTTTTTCCTTCATCTGGCAGCCTCACTCCGCAGCGCGTTAACAAGGCCGGCGTCCTAGCGACGGCTGTAGACAGTCTAACTTTTAGCCAGGAGGCCCCAGCTTGCGTCTCCTGCGTTTGTGCGCTACCGCCAGCTGAGGAAGAGAGGCCCCATTCCTGCACAATCTCCCTCATGCACTGTCTGAGGCAGTGAAGATTTGGCGCGCCAGGCCCGTTCACAGCTGGCAAGGAGAAGCGAGTTCTTGTTCCGGTTAGGAGACCATAGCACGCACCTCCCGCTACCGCTTCGCTTCATGCCGCTTCCTTGAAGTTGCGCCTGCCGGCTAGAAGCCCATGGACACTTTCTAGCTGGGTGAGACTGGTTGCCTTATCTGAAAGCCCCCCCCCCTACACCGCGGCTGCATTTCAGGGCTTTGGGAAGTCTGCCTTCGCCCCAACTACGCATGGAGGTGAAGGACTGACCATGGAGGATTCTGCCTCGACAGGTAGGACCCCCCATTACAGCAGGGGGGCACCGAGGGGAGGGGTCAGCCTGGGGAGTCTTCTCCATTGGCCCTGATAGGGGATCCCAAAGAGTCCTACTCTCAAGCCCAAATTGCAAGGAGAGCGATGTCTGCCTCTGAGGGTCCCAAAGGGCAAACCAAGCAAGGTGGTAAGCGGAGCTGGAAACGCACACCATCTCCCGTTTCCAGCTGTTCTTCAGGTTCCAGCAGCAATGAGAGAACACCTCTCAAAAAGAAATAAAAAAAGCACAGCCTCAAAACTAAGCCTTTCAAGCACTCCCATAAGAGCAGGAAAGTTGGTCTTAGTAAAGAATCTGTTCTTTTCTGACCTGTGGGAGTCAGACACTCCTGAGTCTTCAGAATATTCTAAAGAGGAAGGAGAACTTTTATGAGAGGATTTTTTGGACGATGAAGACAGTGGGGACAGGCTTTTCCCAGCTGAAATGTTTCCTCGCCTGCTGAATAGGGTAGTCCAAAATCTTAAACCAAGAGAAGGCTACTGTGAACCCAGAGACTGCTGTGGATAAACCAGCCTCATGTAGTTTTTTTTCCCCTTAAGGGCTGTAGCAAACCTACTACTGTTCCTTTTTCTATACCTTTCAAACAAGTTCTAGAGGCTGAATGGAAGGTGCCTAACAGATCCAAACACATCCCACGTTTGATACCCCACTGGCTCTATAACCTGCCAGTGGATGTCTTGGCACAGCTCAAGGTTCCCAGCGTGCATCAGCCCTTGGCAGCACTCCCATCGGCAGCAGTCCTTCCCTCAGAAGGTGAAGGGGGGACCTAAAGATCCTTGCGTTCGGAGAGTCGAGGGTTCACTCAAGAGGGATTTCAAAGAGCTTTGGCCCTGAGAGCGGCTGCTTCCAATTCTATCATGGCCAGGGGCATCTGTGCGTGGGTGGATGACCTGTTCAAGTTGGGCCACAAGTTATCTAGGCCCCTCCGCAACTCTCTTAAAAAGATTTCGCTGGCAGCGGCCTACATGGCGGATTCATCCCTTAATGCTGTACAGTTCACCACAAAAGCACTTGAAGCCAATGTTGTAGCAAGGTGTAACATATGGTTATGACAGTGGGAGGTAGACCAGAGATCACAAGCCAGACTGGTCTCAGTCCCCTTTTCTGGGTCCAAGCTTTTTGGTCAGGCATTGGACTCCCTATTGTTTGAGATTGCAATAAACACAAGGTACTGCGAACTGTGTGTAAAGAGCAGCCCAAAGGGAAAGCCTCTGTGTCTTCTTCCTTTTGTGGCCAGAGAAATTCCTTTCGCCAGAGAGGGAGCAATCAGTGGAAGGGATGTTGGAACAGATTCAGATTCCTTCCGAAGGGCAGATTCCAGTCAGGAGGAGAGTTCGTTACCTCCAGTAAAGCAGGCAAGTCTTCGTGTACTGTGTGATGCCAGGATTCATGGAGACATGCTGATAGGAGGTCATGCTGATTCGTGGATCAGTGGTTCCAAATCACCACGGATGCCTGGGTGTTGGAGGGGGGTATTTTCTGGAATTCAAGAAGAAGCCAGGGAATCGCTTCTGGAAAGTGCCTGTCTCCAGGGACACAGCGAAACATCAAAGGATGCAGGCTGCCATCCAGCACCTGCTGAAGATCAGAGCCATCGAGCCAGTCCCATCCAGTCAGAGGGGGCGAAGTATGTACTCGGTCTCCTTCCTAGTCCCAAAGAAGAACGGGGACATACGTACTATCCTCGATCTGAAATGGCTCAATCGGTTTTTGTCCCAGCGCAAATTCAAGATAGAAACTTGGAAGTTGATAGTCGCAGCCTTGGAGGCAGGGGACTTCCTTGTTTCAGTGGATTTGTCGGAAGCCTACCTCCACATTCCAATTCTCCCTGCCCACCAGCGTTTCCTCAGATTCTCATATGGTTCCAAACATTTTCAATACTGTTGCCTTCCGTTTGGATTGACAGCAGCCCCCAGAGTCTTCACGAAGATGCTAGTAGCTCTGGTGGCTTTCCTCCAGACTCAGGGGGGTCTGCATTTACGCCTATTTAGACGACCTGCTAATCCGAGCACCATCGGCGGAACAGGCCAGTCAGGATGTGATTTGCACCCTGAGAACTCTCCAACAGGCGGGATTTGTTGTAAACAGACGGGTTCGCTCCAGCCCACTCAACACCTGGAGCATCTCAGGATCCTGTTGGACACAGCGACATCCACCATTTCCCTATCGCAGGAGCGACAGGATAAGCTCTGGGATCTCCTGAATTTTGTTCTGTGGGAGACAGCATCGGATGTCATGTCCTTGGCCAGACTGTTGGCAATGTTTGTATCGTGCAATGACTTAGTACAATGGGCATGACTCCATTCCAGGCCCCTACAGGCTTTTCTTGTTCCTCACCAACATCTGATCGAGAGATGCTGGCACCACATGGTTTCCTTGCCACTGAAGATCAAGCAGGAACTAGTCTGGTGGCAGAACAAGAAGCAGCTGGCCAAGGGCTCTCCCTTCAGTTGTCAGAAGTGGGTCGATGTGACAACAGATGCCAGTCTCCTGGGTTGGGGTGCACACACAAATGGGACCTGGGCCCAGGGGCTTGGGCCCAGGCCCTGGAAGGCTGCCGAGATGTCAGCTCACATCAACCTGCTGGAGCTACGGGCAGTCCAGCTAGCTCTCCTAAGCTTGGCTCACATTGTCCAGAATCAACAAGTCCTCATAATGAAGGACAACGTCATGGCGAAAGCATTTATAAACAGACAAGGGGGACTCCGGTTGCACCCTCCACAAGGAAGCGATAGAACTCTTTGTCAGGGCAGAGAAAAACTTCAAGGCAATCCGAGCCGAGCATCTGGCAGGTCTGTCAAATGTCATGGCAGACTGGTTGAGTCGCTGCAAGATTGCAGAAGTGGAGTGGCAGTTGCATTCTCAAGCATTCCAGAGAGTGACGGAGCAACTTGGTCTCCCTGTAGTCGACCTGTTCACCTCTCGCGAGAAAGCTTAGCTAAAGAGGTTCTTCGCAAAAAGCCCTCAACAGGGAGCGGAAGGAGTTGACGCCTTTCACAGCCCGTGGCCACAGGGCCTCCTACATGCCTTTTCACTGGTGGTGGTGATTCAGAGGTTCCTCAGAAGGGTGAAGGAACGAAGAGCAAGGTTGATTCTCATTGCACCACGATGGCCCCGTTGTCCGTGGTTCCCGGACCTACTACACCTGTCAGAACAGGAACCTTGGGCGCTTCCTTCTAGAGAAGACCTTCGGTCTCAAGGGCCAACCTTCCATCCACAGCCACAGATGTTCAACCTGACAGCCTGGAAGTTGAACAGAGCCTATTGTCCAACCTAGGCTACTCAGACGACGTTACGGCTACCCTCAAGCCATACTTCTACTCTAGAAGAAAGTCAACCAATAGGGTTTATAATTCCACCTGCCACACTTTCTCTGGGTGGGCAAAGTCTAAAGGTCTACTGCTTCTTAGGTCCATGAGCAAAGTGGAGCATGTGTTGGCTTTCCTGCAGCAGGGTCTGGAGATGGGGCTATCTACCAACACCCTAAAACATCAGGTGGCAGCCTTGAGCAGTATTTTGGGTGTCAGGTCCAGTAAATCATAATCTGTCCACCCACATGTTAAGAGGTTCCTTCGGGGGGGGGGGTGGCCTTGTTAAATCCTCCCATGGTTTATAGGTTTCCATTCTGGAGTTTAAACAAGGTTTTGGATTAACAAGGCCTCCTTTTGAACCCCTGGCAATGATTCCTCTTAGAGAACTTATCTTTAAAATGCTTTTCCTTGCAGCCATTACATCGGCCAGGAAAATCTCAGAGCTGCGAGCACTTTCAGTGCATCTCAGATTGTGCCTTTTCCACAAGGACAGGGTTGTCCTCAGGGTGGTCCGGCCTTTGTGCCCAAAGTTAATACTGTTTCACCAGGCACAGGAGCTGATCCTTCCTTCCTTTTGTCCCAATCCCTTGCATCCCAGGGAGAGGATTTGGCATACTCTAGATGTTAGGAGGGCCTTGCGTTTCTACACAGACAGAACCAGAAGCCTTGCTCAGAAGCCTTATTTGTCACCTTTAAGGGTTCTAACATGGGTCATAAGGCCTCATCCACTTCCCTAGCTAGATGGTTACGCTCATGTATAGAGCTGGCTTACAAGGCACTGGGTGGTACCCAACCCGCCAGAGGCATAACTGCGCACTCTCTAAGGAGTGCCGCCACTTCGGCAGCCTTTGATGGCTATGCATGCCTGGGGGAGATCTGCAGGGCAGCTACTTCGGCTTCTGAGCACACGTTCACTAGGCATTATCGAGTGACCACAGCCGCTTCGTCAGACGCCATCTTGGGGCATAGGGTGTTGCAACAGGTGGTACAGGACTAAGTGAGACCCCTCGCTGCTCCCACCCATCCATGTTCAGCTCTGGTATATCCCAGACATCAGGAATGACACCCTTCCTCCTCCAGAGAAAAACAGAATTTCTTACCGAGAATTCCTGTTCTTGGAGAGGAAGAGTGGCATTCCGCCCACCACAGCTGCAGGCTTGGGGTATTGTAGGTTAAGGTTCAGTTCTGGTGGTTCACCAGAGTACAGCCCAAGGGACCAAAATTTGCCCCGGGGGGGATATTTACCTTAATCTGTGCCTGGTTCTGTTATACACTGTGTTCCGTTGTGTTTTGTGAGTTTGTTCAAGTTTCTTCAGACAGCTGAACGAGTGGTAGTTTCTGGTACAGTTCATCTTTGTTCAGCAAGTTTCCCGGCGGTGATTCCTGCTTTCCAAGTCTGTTTCTGGGGATCAGAGGGACACCCCTAAGGAGGAGCCTAATCCTTTAGAGACCGGCCCAGCCTTCCCTGAGGGGAGGGGCTTCCCAGACTTCAGGAATGCCACCCTTCCTCTCCCAGAACAGGGATTCTTGGTAAGAAATTCTGTTGTTTTTTTTTCAGACTTGAGCTTTTCAGATTCATACTCGAGTCGGTGCCCAAGTTCTTGACACACATGACTAGAGTCTGCACAAGTCGGCAAAAAACATGTGTTTTTGCAACTCAGATTTGAGTCCCGTGACTTGAGTTCCATTCGTGATATGGTCTTTAAAGTTATGGGTACCAGTTAAGAGCTGTTAAACAAATGTTATTAATACGTAACATATCCTTGTTTCTATTCATAGTGTTCCAAAGTTTATAAATCACTGTAGCTTCTCTGTATATACAAGTATGATAATGAATGGTGGTAGGTTGCTCAAAATCCATTCTATGCCCTGTTTTCACCTCATGTTCTGTGATTGCTGCCTTTTTAAATATGTCAGCAACAATTTTCCTCCTGCTCTATTATCCTAATATTTATACTCCTCTTGGTAGTACTAATGTTTACTTATCCACAACTACAGGGAACACTCTACCGCTAGAAAAGTGGTCTCTTACACTGATTGCTTTTAACTGTCAGGCTTGCCGATCAAAATGTGCCATTGCCCATTAATCAGCTGCTCTTTTGCCTAGTCTAGGGAGATCACGGTTGGCTCAGAGATAGGGAGAGATGGTAAACCGTTCTTACTCCAATCTTTGGTTTCAATATATATTCCTTTGCAAAATTCAGGCACTTCAGCTGCCTAGTTTCTTTCCTTTTTCCCATGGCCTGGTTCTAATACCTTCTGGAATAGAATGCCATAGGAACAGCTTCTTTTCCTTCTCAGGAACACTTCTCCCATGCCAGCAAGTCTCTGTTTGTTATTTGCATGGCTTCCTTCATTCTCTAGCACTCTTAATAAGCTGCAGCTGCTAGTTCTCCTCTTCAGGTCAGGCAGACTTGAAGAATGTTTTCTTCTTTATCCAGGGAAAGAATTTAGGTTCTTTGTGTTTCATGCAGGAGCAAGTGATAAACGGATTGTTACTATCCCATATTGAAAATTGCATTACTTCTCTACACATAAGTGAGATTGTTTCTTCAAGTAGGAAAAAAATTGTTCATAATTGCAGAGGGAATATATTTGACACAGGAGATTTTACATTTTATTCTCTATATGTATATAAAAGGCACCCACAATTTCTGTACCAATTTCTGTATTTGACAGTCCATTTCTGAACAGCAAACTGTCAGGTAAATGTCAATCATGAATTTCTCCTCCTTTGGGGGGGGGTGTAAAGGGCAATGTAGAATTGACTATTGATGCTTTTAATTTCACTATACTTGGAATGTTTTTTGCTCAGTTGATTGCCCATCAAACCTCAGGTGTGCCTGATCAGTTGTTGGTTCCTTGTAGATTGAAAGTGTGTGTGAATGTAACAAGTAGAATCCTAGTGGAATCTGAGAGTTTTCCTTTAGAAAATTTTCCTTCTATCCTGGACATCTTGGTAAGCCATCCTGTATTATTGCTGCTACCTTTATTTAGTCCCAAGTAATATTCTCTATTCCAACACTAAGTTCAACAATAAGCTATGGAAACAATAAGCCTATAGTTTGCATACACTTTGATGTCCATGTTAGAGCATAAATTCACTAGAAATGGGTCATGGTTTTTAAGCTGTTTGTGCTATACATTTGTCCTTTCTGTGTGTCTACATAAAACACAGTTTCTGGTTAAATTTGATAAAGTTATTCTATAATATCCTTGTTCTGCCCTGCAGTAGTCTGATGTTGGCTAAAGTGGTTAAGAGTGTATCCTTCCAGTAAATTGAAAGGATGTGGATAGTCCAAAGATAATCTAAAAACAAGATTGTAAGTTCTTTTAGGGTAACAAATTGGCTTATCATTACTTCTTCTACTACTATTATTATTATTTATTGGATTTATATCCCGCCTTTCTGCCCGAACACACCCACTAATACTACTACCACTACTACTACAGTAGGTCTTCACTTTACAATGGGCTTATAATGCAATCAAATCATTTTACAATGGACTCTTTGTGGGAAAACAAGGTTCACAGTATGATAGGTTATTCACTTTACAAATGAGCTCACAGTTGCCACCAACAGGACCTTAAGTGATAGATAAGCCAATGAGCAATATGAATGCAAGCATTGGGTAGCACCGCAGCCAATAGCAGCATTTTATAACATCTTGACAGTGTTTATGGAGGGAAGGTCTTGTAATGAATTACTCCCCAAAATGGTTTATTAGGTTGGTATATCACTTTTTAACATATATGGGTAATGCTTGGTAGAAAGCTCAGGAAGTAAGTGGTCTGGGATAGCACTTCAAGGTCACACTGTCCCTTTACTTTCAGCAGGGCTAGTAGATTTCTTATATCAAGTCTTACATTAAACAGGAAGCAGGTACATCTTGTTCTACCTCAAGGAAGCTCACATTGATATCAAGGGACTCCTTTGCCGAGCAACTCCTAAGATAATAGAAGTTAACAAATATGAAGGAATAAAACTACAATGTTTAGATCAGCCCTGTTAGTGTAGAGGCAATTTATTCTTTATAACTTAATTGTATTGAAGGAAGGATCAGAATAAATGCCTTAATTGTCATTTTGCAACAGCGTGACTTGGGTTCCCCAACACTGATATGAATGTCTTTGACTTAAGATTTCAAATAAGTTGTATGTTTTTATCATAGGACAGATGCTGTTGAAAATTGTATTGGCTTCACTATTTGACTGCATCTAAAATACTCATAGGGACGTGGTGGCGCAGCAAGTTAATCCACTGTTGCTGGGCTTTCGACCGCAAGGTTGGGAGTTCGAGACTGCGTGACGGAGTGAGCTCCCGTTGCTTGTCCCAGCTCCTGCCAACCTAGCAGTTCAAAAGCACCTAAAATGCAAGTAGATAAATAGGGACCACTTCGGTGGGAAGGTAACGGTGTTCCTAGAGTCATGCCGGCCACATGACCACGGACGCTTGTCCTCGGACAAAAACGTCAGCTGTACAGGCTTTGAAATGGAGATGAGCACCGCCCCCTACAGTCGGTCACGACTAGACCATTCGGTCATGGGGAAACCTTTTCCTTTAAAATATTCATACTCAGGAAAAAAATTATCTGCAGTGAAACTATTTCGTTGTTGTTGTTTAATTTGTGTAAAGGTTAGCTTGTGATTTTAATAAGCCATCTGGCTCTGCTCAGCACTTCTCGCAGTATACTGTAATATATAACTTGGGCAATTAAAGCTCATGTTTGAACTCTACTCTAGTCTGTACATCCTGTATCCAAACTAGACTTTAAATTGTCTGCTCCTGCAAGTATTCTGTTCAGAAAAGAATCAGCAGGTATTTATTGAAACCACTCATGCCCAAAAGGTAATTGCACTTAGAATAAACATTTTTAGAGTGTCTTCTGCATCTGGGAACAATGAGCTGGACTGACTACCTCTTTTGAGATAGCTAAATCCAGGTCCTTTTTGTTGATAATTAGTGGTCTTAATATTTATCAGAGCATTTATATGATAACCTTCCATTTCCCCTCTGATTAAAAATGTAAGCATAATCAAAGTCATAAAAAGATGATAAAATACAATAAAGTGAGAACGATTAAAACCTACGAAGTATGAAATAAGGAGCAAACCATGTAAGTGAAAGGAGGTAAGAGGTGAACCAAAAGCTTATGAATAAAAAAAGCTCCAAGCAATGGAAGGATTCAATTGAAGATGCCAACCAAGTCCCCAGGGGGAGGGAGTTCTACAACCTTGGGATTGCTCCTGAGAAGTCCCTATTACGTGTCATCCATCCATCCCTCATCCCCCGTCCATTTATCAGAAGGCTAAATGAGCCACCCCCTCTCCCTCATTTTTTAGAGGAGGGAGGGAGGCTTCAGTGGTGGCTGCAATCAAATCACTGCTGGAGTTTTCCCCTGCTTTTCACCGTCCCCTCTCTCCTTCAGAAGTGGAGGAGAGGGTGTGCAATGGGGAAAAAACACTAATAGTAGCTCAGTCACTGCCGCAGACGGAACCTTCCGCAACCAGAGCCTTCCCCTGCCTTTTCCCAGTTGCCAGCAGGGCAGAACCATGCTGATGCTGACCATAAAGCCAGCCTTGGCGCAGTTCACCACTGCCTGCACGCTTGGAGCAAAGCTACCTTCTCTTCTCCTAACTTTGTGGGATACTCCCAGAAGGCACTCTCCATTTTGCCTGCAGTGTCATGTTTTCTTGAAGATATACAACAGATACTGGAAGATACCTCTGGGTTAGCCTGGCTTAGCAAAATAGAAGCTGGTTCCTGCAGAGGCAGAGATGGTCCAGATCCTAATATTACTATTCTGTGTATACCTGTTGCTTTCAGTTTTCCCTACATATCCTGTGGTGTTACTAAAACACCCATGAAAAAAATACATACTTATGGCTCAACAGTTTAAATTAAGAATGTTAGCATCTGTATTCAAATGCTTAAAGTTAATAATGCTGTATCACCTAATGTAGTTGGGTAATAAACATGAATTACATGTGGGACCTAAAGGTGTAAGGTAAGTGTATCTGTGTCTGTGTGTACAAAAAATGAAGATGTTCCTGTTCTTATCAAGAATACTACAAATTAATTTACTTTAAAACATGGAGATACTAAATACCATTCTAATTGTTGACAACAGCATAATTTTTCCCCCTATCCGTCAATGGTTCTGGTGCAGAGCAAATATTTTTTTAATCACACTTTTTATCCTTTTCAAACTCCTTTAGGTCGAAGAGTTGATGATGGCTATGGAGAAAGTAAAACAAGAACTGGAATCTATGAAAGCAAAGTTGTCCTCTACCCAGCAGTCTCTGGCTGAGAAGGAAACCCACCTGACCAACTTGCGGGCTGAGAGGAGGAAACACTTGGAGGAGGTCCTAGAGATGAAGTATGTCTTTGTTTCTCGTAGTATTATTAACATTATTTATATGCCTCTTTTCAATAAAAAAAAGTTCAGAAAGAGGTTTACAGAAAAATCAAATACCTAAATGGTGTGATTTAGGTTTTTATTCCAGGAGGTTGTTTTTTAGATCTTGTATTACTTCCTATTTGAGTAATTATTGAAAGTCTTACTCTTTTACAGATATAAGTGCTTTCTCCAAATTGTAAATACTACTTCTAGGAATTTTATTATATATAAATAGTTTAGGAACAGTAAATCTTCTTGTAGGAATCTGATTTCTTTCTCCCCGCCTCATACCCATAATATGCTAATCTAATGTATATTCTTAGAACTGGTTATTTGTATTGCATCTTTTTTCACTAAGACTTTAAAATTCAATTGGGGGATGTCTTTATACTCAATGATTGATGTCTGCCCCTGGGCACTGCTCCGGAATCTATGGGCATCAAGGAGTCCAGGGAAGCAGGTCTGGGGTACAGCCTTAGATGTTCTTGGGGGGGAAGGGAGTTGCAGCACTCAAGTCCTTCTCCCCTGGTCATGGCTCCTTAACTCGGCTCACAGGTCAGCTAGCATCCACACTAACCATCACTGAGCGTCCTCTTGGGCCTTCCCAGGTTTATATCCCAAAGGCTGACCTCCCTCAGCTCCACGCCTTCCTTTTCCCAGGACACAAAAATGCTCTTTCCAACCCCTCCCCCCACCAGTGACATATCCTGCCAACTGGCTCCTTCTTCTAGACTGTCAGATCTCAGGCCCTTCTCCCCCGATGCCACTTCAGAGCTTTGTCGCCCCTGCAACCCACCAGGACAGGTAAGTGGATAGGCCTCCATTGCCGGCGTCAGCCTCCTTGGCCTGCTCTGTGGCCACGCAGCTGATGCCCGAGCCTAAAAGCCCATTGGTGGACCAGTGACAGCATCCCGCTCCTCTTTGCCTGTCTCCTTGCTGTGGTGGTGGGACCCCTTCCCATGGTTCATTTCCTCCCCACCGGCCCCGGGCTGAAAACCTAGCCAGGGCACTGCAGGTCAGAGGTCCGCGGGGAGCCTGACTGAGGAAGTCCTACCCACCCAACGAGTGGCAGGGCCAGTCTCCAAGTGCCACTTGCTTGCCCCCTTCATCGGGCCTTTGCACCACTGCAGGCTTCCTTCCCCTCCTCCTCCTGGTCCTGGCAGAACAGTGTGGAGGCAAGGCCGCCGGGGTCCCCAGCCAGGGGAGAGTGCTCTGCCTGTCGAAGTATCCTCGCTGAGGTGGGCAGCCAGCCAGGGCCCAGACAATTAAATTCATGCCCAGAGAAAGAACAAGTATTTAAGACTACAAACTTTAATTTCAAGGGAGTAAAAGTGAGTAGAGGCAAAGGATAGTTAGCATTGTAGCTAAGGAAGGAAAGCCATTTCAGGTTTTGTTAGATTTTCCATTTTAAATTGCGCATTAATTCTTAAATCTAGAGAACTTGCTTCCAAGCGAGTATTTGGAAGCAAATACTTAGCTTTCAGAGAAACAGTTATCTATTTAGCAGTATGTTGACTAGCGCTGCCAGTGGATCGTTAGAGGCACTTTTAGTTGTTTAGCCATCCCTGAAGAGAGAGAACAGTTTTATTGGCAGGACGATCAGCAATTTTGGTTTTGTGAGCCATTATTTATATTCATCTTTCTTGTTAACATCTTTGTGCATGATTTTTGAGGTGGGGGCAAGAAATTGAGAGGAGGAAAAGTGCTCATGCACAATGGAAATAACATTTTTGGATCTTGGAGATTGTGCATGAACTTTTCAGACATCCATACTTTATATTCAGCAATTGAATATCTGGAATTAGGACACTAGAGAGTCTGCATTCTCCTTTCCAAGATTTTTAATAAAAGAAAATTGAGCTATAAATTGAGAAGTGATTGTGTGAAGGAGGAAGAGAATAATTCTTAATGCAGGAATCAAATGCAATTTAAGATACATCTTTTATAACCAATCCTCTGGTAATGTATTTGCCTACCAAACCTCTTTAAAATGTGTGCATCTATGCATGCTACATTGTATTTTCCAGAATATGTTTTTGTTGAACATTTAATAAAATGCTACTTCCAGAAAACTGGAAGTAGTGTTTTTGTTTTTGTTTTTAACATAAACAGACATTCTGAGGCCTGGATGCTCACAGCCTTGGTGGGCCTCAGAAAGCACACTCTGGTCAGGTTCGGAGGATGGGGGTGTGGGCCAATATCAGCCGTTTTTGATCATAGTTACGTGGCACCCCCTTCGCACCCCCACCCCGGGGGCGCTAGGGGGGCCTGACCCCCGCAGTGTTTGTTGCCAGGCCGCAAGGCATGCGTATGCCGAGTCTGGTGCCAATCGCTCCAGGCGTTCCAGCAGGGCATGGCAG
>JAJKFI010000051.1:3591276-3602058 GCA_029204185.1 Lerista edwardsae | reverse complement strand
CCCCCCCGACCCTGGAAACTATGGATTCAACGCTGAGTTCGGCCGTTTGTGACCATTTGCACGTGGGGGCCCCCTGCATACCCCCACCCCCGGGGGCACTAGGGGGGCCTGACCCCTGCAGTTTTTGTTGCCAGGCCACAAGGCATGCGCATGCCAAGTTTGGTGCCAGTCGCTCCAGACGTTCCAGCAGGGCATGGCGAACATTTTGTTTCGCACCCCTTCTCGCCCCCCATGCCAAGGGGGGCAGAACCCGGACTCCAACGGCATCAGGAGCATCGCTGCTCATCTCAGCGACCCTGGAAACAACGGATTCGATGCCGATTTCAGCCGTTTTCAGCCGTTTTCACTTGGGGGCCCCTGCATACCCCCAGGGGCGCTAGGGGTGTGTGACCCCCACAGTGTTTGTCGCCAGGCCACAAGGCATGTGCGTGCCAAGTTTGGTGTCAATCGCTCCAGGCATTGCAGAGCCTATGTGGAACATACGTACACACAAACAAACGTACAAACACATGTTCTCTTTTATTTTATATAGACTAGCTTTTTTGACCCAGCGTTGCCCGGGTAACAAATTATTCCAAGTCCGCACATGGACTCAAACAGAATCGGGAGTGGCGCCATTCGTCTCAGCGACCCCGGAAACTACGGATTTGTCACCGGTGTCGGCCATCTTTGACCATTTTTACATGGGGGCCCCTGTGCACCTCCACCCCTGGGGGCGGTAGGGCGGTCTGACCCCCGTAGTGTTTGTCTCTAGACTGTAAAGCATACTGATGTCAATCGCTCGAGGCGTTTAGTGGGTCATGGTGGACGTTTTGTTTCATACCCCTTCTTGCCCCCCATGCCAATGGGTGTCAAACCCGGACTCTAATGGCGTCGCGAGCATCAGCATTCGTTTTAGCAGCCCCGGAAACTATGGATTCGACACCAATTTCTGCCATTTTCGACCATTTTCACATGGGGTCCCCTGCGGCTCCCCTAGGGGAGCCTGACCCCTGCAGTGTTTGTTGCCAGGCCGCAAGGCATGCACATGCCGGGTTTGGTGGCAGTTGCTCTGGGCGGTTCAGCGGGGCATGGCAGACGTTTTGTTTCGCACCCCATCTCACCCCCATGTCGAGGGCGGCCGAACCTGGACTCCAACGGCATCAGTAGTGTCGTTGCTTGTCTAGGTGACCCCAGAAACTACAGATCCGGCACTGATATTGGCCGTTTTCAACCATTTTCACGTGGGGGCCCCCACGTACCCCCACCCCCAGGGGCACTACGGGGCCCTGAGCCCTGTAGTGTTTATCATCAGGCCGCCAATTGGTGCCAATCGGTCCAGGCGTTCCAGCGGGGCATGGCGGATGTTTTCTCACCCCTTCTCGCCTCCCACGCCAAGGGGGGGCCAAACCCGGACTCCAACAGCGTCGGGAGTGTTGCCAGTCATCCCGGCGACCCCGGAAAGTATAGATTCGATGCTGATTTCTGCCATTTTTGACCATTTTTATGCGGGGGGGCCTGTGTACCCCCACCCCCGGGGTGCTAGGGGGGTCTGACCCCCACAGTATTTGTTTCCAGACCGCAAGGCACACGCGTACCAAGTTTGGCGTCAATCGCTTCAGGCGTTCCAGGAGGTCATGGTGGATGGTTTGTTTTGCACCCCTTCTCGCCCCCCCACGCCGAGGGGGGGCCAAACCCGGAGTCAAACGGCGTTGGGGGCATCATCACTCGTCTCGGTGACCCTGGAAACAATGGATTCAACACCGATGTCAGCCATTTGCGATCATGTTAACGTTTTTCCCCCCGCACTCCCTCTCCCAGGGGTCTTAGGGGGGTCAGACCCCCCCCCCAGTGTTTGTCGCCAGGCCGCAAGGCATCTGCGTACCGAGTTTGGTGTCAATCGCTCCAGGCGTTGCAGAGCCTATGCGGAACATACGTACACACAAACGTTCTCTGTTATATAGATAGATATTCCTGTCTGGGAACAGGGGTAAATTACCCCAAATGGGGTAAAAATGAAATTCCTGGGGGTAATGGACAGTTGCGCTGCCGAGACATAGCCGGGCATGCATATGAATCTATATGCATGTCCAGTTGTGTCTTGGCAGCGCAACCGTCCATTACCCCCATTTCAGTTCCGTGGCTGGCTGGCTGGCTCCGTTTTGTTTTGTTTTGTTTTGCTCCACCCACTTTCGCTGGCCAGCAAAACGCGCCCCAGATTGCTCTGCGCCTGCTCTGCTTTTCACACCACGGCAGTTTAGAGCACGTGGACGCCGCGAGGAGAGCGGCAGAGCGTTGGACCTGAGCGGCAGCGGAGCAGAGCGACAGTGAAGAGGCAAGCTAGGGACGGCCGGGCATCAGAGGTGAGGGAAGGCACGCATCTTTCCCCCACCCCTGCCTCCATTGCCCTGCCGGGGCACGCGTCTTCCCCCCCTCCGTTCCCCTGCCGGGGGGAACTGTACACCCCTCACTCAGGCTTCTTGCAGAACACGCGGCCCCATCATTTCGAACGCTGCCCAAGGCCAGATGCGGCCCTTCTTTAATGTCCCAAAATGTCCATATGTGATGGAAGGTGTCTCCTAAGACTGGGTGCTGTTGCCAGGGGAGGGGCTGATTGGAACGGAGGTTTTTTAAAAAATTGATCGCCTAAGAGTGCAAGTCCATGAATGTCTACTCAGAAGTAAGTCCCAGTATAGTAAATGGCACTTACTCCCAGGTAAGTATTAATAGGATTGCACCCCATCTTAATTAAAACTGCAGTCCAATGCACACACTGCCCCAGGAGTAAAGCACATTGAATTCAATCTGACTTACTTCTGAGCAAACAGAAGATGACAGACGCCAGCTGGCCACTGAACGTAAGGAGCGTGCAGGCTGGAGCAAACGCGGCTGGCTGCAGAGTAACAGTCTGAGCCAACACCAGACTGTCCTCCTCCCCCTCAACTTGTAGCCCGGTGCAAGGATCCTCCGATCCAGATTGGGGCTCAGCGTGTCGTGGGGTGTGTGGGGCACATGCGTGTGCACAGGACACCAAAGAGAGGCGCCAGGCAAGCATACAGTGTGAGGTGAGGCGAGAGGGAAAGCGAGCTGCAGGAGACAAAATGTAGGAACGCTTGCTGTGTTTCTGTATTAGTACTATTTGCCTTCTCCAGAATGGAAAAGCAGATACTGTGCTGCTAAGTTGCATAGCCCCCTTTGTATTAGCACACATTAGGAATGGCCCTTGCCTTCTCCACAGCTATGTTTCTGTGAAGTGGGGAGGGGAGGGGGGGTCAAACTAATCAGGCAACAGATGTATTTGTTTTGCTCCCATTCATCCTGTTAATATTTAAAGTGGAGAGGATCTAATTTTTTTACATTAAGAGATGTTTGTATGAGGCAAGCTGAATCTCCTTACCTACACGCACACTCCTTGTGATGTAAAAATGAGGTATTCCCTGTTTGACAAGTGCATGAAACAGATATCTACATAAAAAAATGGCTACTGCTATCATTTTTTGGTTTGATCCAGAGTTGCAAACAAATCTTTTAAATTCTGAATTAAGTCTTTGGAGGCTGCCCCTTTATCTTACTCTGACCTTAAAAGTGTTTTTCTTTAATCCAGTACAATGGCTCTCAAACTTTTTATCACCGGGGCCCAAAGGAAGTGATGTCATCAAGCAAGAACATTTTAACACCCCATATGACAAAATCAAATCTAACTAAGCAGGTTAGATATTTACCATAAGAGTAAGATTAAAAACTATTTAAATAACTTTCCTAACTCTCCCAAACCCTTTACAACTTCATATTTAAATAGCATTAATTAAGCTCATTAATTAATCAAATAAAAAGCAATGGGTTCCAATATGTAATTTTTTTTTCTTTTGTTCTGGCGGGGGGTGGGGTGGGGGTAACGTCGGCATATCTAAATATATTTTGGGGTAAAATGTAAAGAAGTTCCCTGACCCCTGAGATAGATAGATTAGTATGCTGCAGCCAACAAGGCTTCCAGAGCAGTCACCCTCCTCCCCCCCCAAAAAAAAAACCTATCAGTGGAAAACTCAAGACATCAGTAAAGCTGTGAGGATGGATATTTAATCAATTTTACCCTGTTCCCCCCCACTAACATGGGCACCAAGGTGGCTTACATAAAATCAAGCATACATCAGGATGCCTCACTAGCTTCTTGTTTTCCTCCTCCTTTACCTCCAGTCCACTGGGCAACTGGTGGCTCCAATAGCGGCTATGAGGGGGGAAATTTCAATTTGTATATTCTTTGTCATTGTATATTCTTATATTAGTGAGGGGAATTACCATTTTTTAGTATTAAAAACTTGCAGTTCTGAAACTTTCCTCAGTTGTAAGGAACAAGAAATCAGTTGTAAGAAATTTGAGGTAATAAGGATTTGATTTTAAGTTTGTATTTTGCTTTATTGAAGGTAAGAGCAACAGTACAGCCCTTTTCTTCAGTTTATCTCTTTTTTTTTATGCTCAGTTTCTGCTGCAAATGATCATCTGCTGTTAAGTGATGTGTCCAATCTTGATCAGTGGGAGTGGACCGCCACATTTTCTTGTGCTGTTGGTCATGGGATATTTTGAAAAATGTCAGAAGCTGCAGCAGTTGAAAAATAGATATTTTACTCATCAGGTAAAATATATATACATTTATATATATATATTACCTAATGAGTTTGGTCATCTGTTATTCAAGTCAATTGTGTGAATTTGAATCTCCACAGAGTTCACGGTCAGGGCACAATGAGAAAATGTGATCTGTAATGAAGTGCAGTTATGCAAGATCTCTTTTCATCCATCAGGGTAGAAAGTTATTCTCCCCCAACATATTTTTCTATAGCTATTAGTATAGTGTGCATATTTAACTCAGATCATTTGTTTATATACTCCACCTTGTCTTTAAAAAAGCTTACTGTTTTGACCGGTCCTTGGAGTACTGTGGCTCACAGTTACATTACACTTTATGATAAAAAATCTCTGTACCTCATTATGTCTTGAGCTCCATGGTCCCTGAGAATAGTCCTACAGAGAGAATGCACTATACTATCTAAATGAGCCATGACAGGCCTGGGAGCAAGACCAACTGCCGAAAAATGCACCAGGTGGTGTTAAAGGGGTTTGTTCCACTCAGTAATTGCTCAGGCTGTTAATGTTGTAAGGAGGAGTTGGGCAAGGAGGTTCTCTGAGCTGTTTACTTCCTGAGGATTTAGCTATACTATACCATTGGTTGATGTCCTATTTCAGAGGAGAGTCATCCTCCCAATGACTCCTGCCTAATTTCTGGATCCATTTTCTATAGGGTTTGTATGTGAACAGAAGGACGGTGCTGCAAAACGAGGCGATTCTTGTTTTAAGTCCACACTGGAAAAAGCTGGCACACCAATTCCAGTTTCAGGTTGTTGAGAATAAAACCCCTCTTATAATGTTTTAATCAAGTTAAAAACTATAAATATTTAAAATGGGATGGAAGGAAACATTTTAACCAGAACAGATGTCTGCATTCCAACCAGATTTACACAACTTCAGGGTCATTTTACATATTATTAGATTACAAAATGCTTATAGAAGTGTACTTGAAAAATCCCATCTGCTTGAAAGCATTTATTTTAGCATGTAGAGTGCTGAGATACCATGTTTGGTACTATCACTATAGGTCCAAAAGTGTATTTCAGCTGGGCACATTTTTTTTATACCAATCTGAGATATACCAATCTCTGTATTTTTAGAACATGCAAATTGTTTGGGAGACAGAAACACTATTTGCATATATACTTTTAAATAACAGCAACTGATCATTCTGTTTCAGCCTTAAATTTCATGTTTCATTTCAATTCGGAATACATACCTGTTCTTGCCGCCAGACCAAAGTTCTTTAGATTGTAGCCTGACTTTTTGTTCTGCAAATGGTTTGCTTGGATGGAGGCAGTCTTTACATTCTGTAGTGTCTTACACATGCACACATTAAAATTTGGCCCCTAAGGGTTTGGGGGTGGTCTGTGCAGAATTCAGGGGTGCAAAAGGGGGGCTAGTGAAAATATCCACCTCCTTGCAGAAATTGAATTTCCTTGCATTTATGACACCTGCTACAATCATTTTTCCTCCTACCCCTCTGATGATTAGGACTCTCTAATATTTCCTGCAAAAAGTAGGGGATGAGAAGATAATGAAATGAAGTTGGAGATACAATAGCTGTATAATGCTGTCAGCATGTCTTGGATTAGAGCATTTAAAGGTGTAGCTTGGGTGAGGACCAGACAATACTATCTCCACAATTTAGAGGACACAGGAACAAAATGTCTTACTTTCCCACTGTCAGCAAGAACAGCTAGAGCACCTCCTACTGAGACGTACAAAACAAACAACTACATAACTTGTACATTACTTGGACGCCAAATAAAAAGAAAAGCATCTTCTCTTTCTCTTCCGCCCACCTACCACCATCACCGCCCCCCAGTGATCTGAAGCTGTAGTTGGAGGCAGGAGCTTCCCCAAATAGGACCATATTTACTCACTGGCAGGTTAGTCATGTGCTTCGTGTTTCAAATATTTATCAACCTCAAAATCTCTTCGGGAAAATAAGTAGGCCATGTGCAAAAAAATGGCAAAGTAAATCACTAAAAAATAAATGTTTATAGTACAAGGAAAACCTTAACTGTTGGATAATTTTTTTTTCAACTTGTAGCTTCAGAGTGGCATTGGAACAAGGGACACCATGACCTAACCAGATCCCAAGCACATTTTTTTTCCTTTTAGCATACATGCACACAATTGCAAATATTTATGTTTAATTAAATTTGGACAAATAGAAGCAGCCTGAATTTAAGTTCAGAATGGGGACCTCAACTTTAAGTGGACTGAAGGTTTCTCCTCTCTCCTGTGGAAGGGGCTAGGAACGGCATCATCCACAATGAAGAGGTCATTTGGTGAATTTGGAATGAAAGCCACCCCTTATCTTGGGCCAGATACTATTATTGTCAATACCATTTAATCAAGTTTCACTTTCTTCAAATAAAACCTACTGCTTCTCTTATTGGTTTCTGAATGTTCCATTTTTATGGCAATAGCAATTATCAGGTTCAGGGGAGTGGCAGCAAGAGACAAGTGTCTTGTTGTCATTTGTACTCCCTGAGGCATCTGGTGAGCCACATAGTATAATAGTAAATAAATATCCCATAATTATTATGTATTGTACTTTTTTGTGTGCAGATGGGTTGGGGGTTGAATGTAGCCCAAAACAATTCCAATTTTTGCCTCTGTGATCTGCCATCTCCTAAAGGTTGGGAACCACTGATATAATTGGATACTGAACTACAAAGGTAACTACAGAATGAGCTGGTAGTTGAAAACAATTCAGTTGAAACTTCCTTTGTAGACGCTCTCTAGATATTTATCAGCAGCATGCAGTTCCTAATATTCCATTTATGCTATCCATGGACACTATTGATATGTATGGTTGAAAAAACAATGTCAGTGAGTATCATATTTAACCATTATTGTTTCAAGGGAATCAGTATTGCTTCCTGCATAAGCACTATGATTCCGCTTCTGAAATGGATGTCCAGTTTAAGTGGTACAGCAAAAGTATCGGTAGCATCTACGTCCAGTAAGAAAAGGCAAAGCCAACTTGGGCGTAAATACTCTTTAAGTAGGTAGGAGTACTTTGGGTTCCACCCTTGTGACTTAATTTGATCAGCAGAAATATTGAAAGGGACCTATGTAACCCGAGGAAAGCCTCTGGAATTTGTTTTCAGCCCTTGGTTACAACTGGGTGGACTTGGCAGCGTCAGGTTGATGACGCTGTTAGTAGTAATAACACACACACACACACACACACACACACACACACACACACACACACGAGAGAGAGAGAGAGAGAGACCCTCTCACCCACCCACCCTCTGGTTGCCAGTTTGCTGGCAAGAGGTCTCAGTCTGTTCTTAATTTCCCCTAACTTAATCCAGCCCTTGAATTTGAGATGTTTCTTTACTGCCCACTGGCTTCTTTATTAGGCTGTACTGAGCTCTTAACTTCATCCTGGGATTGATAAAATAACTAGTTATTTTGTAAGCATATACAAGAATTGTGTGTGCATACAAAAAAAAAGCAGAAGTGTGTTACTCTTTCCTATTTTGGAAAGAAATAACAGTGAAGAATGACTTATTTCTCTCACATAATCTTTAATAATTTTATAAAATCCTCAGCATCAGATACAACTCTTCCCTTTACACCAGACAATCATTCTTGATCGTTTACCTTCTGATGGGCAGTACAATCCTGAGCTGCCTGGCTGTGGCAGCCAGGCAGCTGCAGGAGATTCCACAGGGGAAGGGGGGCAGCTCTTTTGCCGGCGCAGAGGCAAGGACCTCTGTGTCAGGTCATGCGGCCTGACAAGGTGGTCAAGATCCAGTGGTGAAGGTTGCCACAAGTCCCACCTTCCCACTCTGCCCCTCCCCCTGCCTCATTACATCCTCAGAATTCCTGCAATGCTGTCAGCTAGTTCACTTACTGGCTGCCATAGCTGCATCGCCATCTCCTGGTGGTGAGCTCTGGCACTGCTCCAGCACAGGCGGTAAGCCCTTACCGCCTGTGCTGAATTTGCCTTATGGCACGTTTTGCAACACCAGTGCAGGCAGTATATTCTTACCACCTACACTGAGGATTGAGCCCTTCCTATGTATTCATGGTGAAAATCCCTTATTTTTCCTTTTATTTATTTATTTATTTTTCCAATTCTTCAAAGGCTTCTGTGATTTCTCATCCTCCTAAAAAGCTGCTGGGACATCCTTCTGCAGTAGCCACGATCCTGATACTCTTTGAATGTGAAGTCATTGCAAAAAGACTACTAAGTAGGGTAGACAAGATCAGTATTTGGTCTTAGATCTTTGATATCTGGGTTCAGCTAGGACAATAGTTCATAGCCATCTCGTTGCTGGGCTTGGCATTCAGTAGTAGATGGGCATCCAGTTCCACTTGACCAGGTCAGGAGGCAGAGAGAGCATCAGGTGGTCATAAATCCTCCAGTTGACAGGAACCATGTTTAGTTTAAGGTCAGGCACAAGGATACTGTTGTGTATTGCCAAGTACTGCTGTGTTTACAAGTAGAGGCCAATCTGCTGTTTAGTAAAAAGGGGATTACCAGTTCAGCTTACTGCATTGTGAGTCTTAAGGGCCAGGACCTTGAAAGAGTGTGGATGACTGGGAATAGAAACAATATTCAGTTAGGTACTTGAGTTTATTTTCCTTCTTGCATTTTAATTTTCTTGCCAACTATCCCTTTTTGTCAATCTTATTTGCTTTTTGATATCATTCTTTGATTCTTTCTCTCTCCCTCTTGTGGTTTTGGCCTGTTAATAAACTCAAGGAGGGAGTGGGTTTGTCACACCTACCGTATTGCTAACATATTACTATTGTGAGGGGTTCTCCTAGAAGCCAAACATTTAGAGGCCCTTTTGTTAATATTTCTTGAGGTGATCTTATCCTATTGAGCTTCCAAGTCTTGGATACAGTCTGACCACTAAGAAGAGTGAAGTGGAGGGCAAGGGAGAAAGGGTCATCCCTAGCTACTAGGCATGGTGTCCATTTTACCCTCTTACTTCAAGCCTTTCCAGAATCTGGCTCTTATTAATGTCATTGATGTTCTGTTCTTGGCTTGACTGTATAAGAAGGCTCTTGAATAACTTTTGATGGTTTTTTAGTGGTGGTAAATATGCGTTGTTTCATTCACCCTCTGTTCTGTTTTTTGTGGCAGGTTTAGAGGGTTAAAGAGCATCCATCTGTTCTAGATTTGCTGTTGCTTGAGGAGGTAGAAAAGCCAGGAATTAGTGAGTGGCTTAGGCTTTTCTCACCATTGGCAGCTGACAGAAATGCTGATGAGGTGATAATGAACTAAAAAGTCTGCCCCTTTGGCTGGGTGGAAAGAGAACCGAGACAGTGGGCAAATCTCACTCTAAGTCTTGCCAAGATTCCCCCCACCTTTTAATAGACTCTATCTAAAGCAAAAGTTAACAGGTATGCTTTCCTGGATGCATGTCAGAAATGTAACTTGTCACCAGCAGGTACTTGAGGAAATATACTGTGTTATATGCTATGTGGGCATCCATCAGCTGGAGTTACCAGACAGCCTAATCAGGCAGAGGCAATGAGGCAAGTGAGCCCAACATGTATGATTGTTTATGAAATACAGATGCAAAACGTTGTTTTAAGTACCAAATATATTTTGCAGATCATAGTACTTGCTTCAAATGTTGTTTGGATTTTGGAAGTATTTGCAAGTCTTAACATGTAGTTGTGCAAGTTTTCAAATCATAACAGTCTGTACTTCTGCTTGTACTAACAGTGTACTAGGTGATGTATGGAGAAGAAAAAGACTTGTGCACACATGTACATGCCTCAAGGAGCTTAGGGTGTCTTTTGGAGGCTATTCCATTTTTGTCTTCGGAACCTTGTGAAATAGATTGAGAAATAGTGATTTGACAAAGGCCACCCAGTGAGTTTCATGGTTGTAGTGAGAGGTTTGAATCTGGATTCTCCAAGCCCAGCACTCTAGCCATTGCATCATACACATCCTGCAGAATGCTTCTGAATTCCAGGTGTTGAAGAGAGCTGTTGCTTTCATTCCCTGCTTGTAAACCTTCCAGAGGGATCAGGGTGGTTACTGTTGGAAGTACAGTGTTAGATTAGCTGGATGTTTGATGTGGTCTGGCAGGGTTGCACTTATGTTCTTATCACTTCCCTCGTCAGTGCTCTTTTGTATTACCCTTTCCAAATAATACCCTTTCCAAATAATGGGTTGCTAAGCTATGCAGT
>JAJKFI010000051.1:3498420-3576276 GCA_029204185.1 Lerista edwardsae | reverse complement strand
TACTCAAGCCCCTTCGCCACAACAAGGCAGTGATCCATGAAAGGGCAGCTTCTATAGAGGCTGATAAGGTCACATTATTAGGAAAGAAATAAAAGGGAACAATTATTAACAACATCAGGAAGTTTGCTTTGTTTGGGGAAAAGGCACAATAAGTTAATACAAGATGGTGGCATATGCAAAGCTATTGCTAGGATGTTTGCCTAGACTAGTCAGCAACAGGACTTGTCTTTACAATAGTTCATGTATTTCAGGTAGCTTGGTTTCTCTTCATAAACAAAAAATGTCAATTTGTAGGAAGAAAAGCTTTTACTACCTCTTAATTGTACAAGAAGAATTGACGTTTTCAGGGAAGTACTGTAGCTGCCCTGTACCCTTCTCAGCATCAACTACTGAGACAGATGGTCTTTTCCTCCTTTCTTTAGCGAGGTCAAATATTAGAATACTGCTAGAGAAAAGTCTTTCTTTTTAGAGAACTGTAGAATCTCCTTAAACCATTCTAGATGAATTTCAGTGAAGTAATTCCTGTGCCAAGTCTTGTGTATGTGTTTTTATGAAGTCCTTTGCCATCATCATTAGCAACACTCACCATTTTTGGGCAGTAGTTTTTGGGCGTTCAGCCATTGTCGCCATCATCATTTGCTTCAGGTTAGCTGCCGCTATGACAAAAATGTTTGGTTACCAAAGGCAGCAAATGGCACCAAATACCCTTTCTACCAAAGATTTCTTGTGAAAGACGTTCTCTGGTAGCAATGGTTTTTCACTTAACATTCTAATATTTTAACATTGAAAAAAAGTGTTTAATGTTTGCTCAGTAAAGTTCTTTTTCCGATAGTTAAAAGCAACATTAAAGCAAGTCAGAAACCAACTTTCCTTATTTTGTAATATTCAGCTTTATTGGAAAAATCATAAATACTGTCACTTTGCAACAGGATGGCCGTATACCAACGAAAGCTTTTGCAACACAAATGTTGATATAAAATACATACCATCATTTCATCAGTCTGATCAAATGCTTTTTGGCATTTGCCATCTAACTTCCATGCTCACCAATATGAGGAGGGGAAATATTTCTACTCTTTATAAGAATCTCTGATCCTACAGACTTGGTGCACAGAAGTGGTCAAAAACCTCCAAGATAGCTATCTGTCATGTGCTTGTCAGGATTTTTTCCTTAAAGACTGGGGATTCATAACTGCCACAATCTCCACGTCTGTACCAACCATTGTGTTAGATCATGTTGAACTTCAAGTGTGCAAGCTCACAAGCAAAATTACTTCGGCCTACAACCCAGGTGGCTGGTAGGTAACCATTATAAAAACAGCTTTAACAAAAGGAGTCCTGAGAAATGTACTCTTTGCCCTACCGCTTCTGTCCCACATTAAAAGGATAGAAAGCATTAAAATGAACCATGTTGAAGAGTCAATACTGCTTCTGTAAAATGGAACTTGTGCTTCACAATCTCTTCCAGAAGACTCATGAGAAACCTCGAATGAGGTTTCCTTGAATGAGGAACATTGAATGTTACCTTGAATGACAGATCCTGTTAGAAACTGGAAGCTGGCTTAAATATCAAAAGCCAAATTATATGAATAAATGAATTATTTGACAATAACAAATTATGGAGAACAATATATCTGTCAACCATGATCAATGCAAGGAGTGAATTGGGAGAAAACTATTTGCTCACCCAGAGAGGGTAAAAGGGGCAGGAAAAGACACTCTGCTGTGCACTTCCAGGCTCTAGCCATGGTTAAAAAACTGGACAGCTGGGCCAGATTATATCCACAATCACTGAGAACAAGAAATCAACCAGCAGTGGAATGATTGATTAGCCCACTGTTGTTAGAATTTCAAACTTCAAAATTAATTTAAACGGTTGAATAAGGTAGATTCCACAACCAAAGAAGGACCACATATTTTATAGGATTTTGTGATGATTCTCTCCTTCAGTTTTCATATTTGCATTCCTCACACAGTATCACATTCCCACCCACTCAGGTTGTACATTAGTTACTGTTAAAGAGAAGGTAAGAGTCTTGCCAAAGGCATTCTGGTTCTTTAATTTCTCTGTGTGCTTGTGTTTAAGCTTGGATGGAGAAATGTGTTTCAGAAAGAGGATACAACATTGGTGGTGAGTTAATTTAAAGTTTCTAGGTTGTAGCTACAGAAATGATGCAGAGATGAATTATTAGCAAAGCGCTTAGCATTGGCCAGGTCATTTCAGTAAGCTGAACCGCTGTTCTAGACTGGTTATCAGTTTTCATGTTGTGCTTTTGGTATCACCAAAAAGATATGGTGCATTGTTGCCTGGTAGCTGCACTTGCTTGCTGTGGCAGAGCTTCTGCCAAAAAAGTACTCTTGACTGATATTCCAAGCTTCAAGGGAGATCATTGCTGGCAAAGAAAATTCTCATTGAGGACTTGCTGGACTGGTCAAGGGAGTTAGTTTGGGCAAGAAGGCCTGATACAATACAGAAAAAGTCTTCACAGGGAAGTCTTCATCACACAGGGAAGATAGGAGTTTTTTGCCTGTTTGCATCTTGTATGTCAGGTACAATTTTTTTGTTATTAATATAAGATCCAACAATTAGCAGTGTTAAGAAAATGCTTAGTGTACTTTTCAGAGTGCATCCAAACGTATGTACTTCAGTGGTGAAGGTGCTTTGGAAGCAAATTCATGTGCTCGTATGTATAATCTCTTCAGATCATGCTCAAGGAAAAGTGGTTCTGACTGTTTGGTGCAGCAGCTAGCTTTGCACATTGCTGGGTGACTGGCTGGCAAGTTTCTTATCCCTCAGGAGCAGTTTTGTCAGCTCCTTAAACTTAGTGTGTGTATATAAGTGTACACACCAAACAAATATGAAATTAGATTAACTTGCAGGAAGCAATAAAAGAAAAAACTCACCCCAGCCTATGCATGTCTACTTAGAAGTAAACCCCATTATAGTCAATTGGCTTACTCCCAGGTAAGTGTGGATAGGATTCAGTGTTTTAGATTCATCAATAAAAATATGTCAAAAGAAAAGTGAAGGTAGGGCAAAGTAATGTCTGTTCTTCAGAAGATTTTTTTAAAAACCTGAAACAAAATTTTTAACCTTATTTTTAAGGTATGTCTGCATCCTGGTCTAGCATAACTGCCCCTTTCTCTGCTATTCCAGACAGTAAGACTTCTACTGTTCCTCCAGCAATTATCCTGAATACATTTGATAATATTAAAGGGAAGAAGTTAGACAAGATTGAACATTTTTGTTAAGCCAATCTTGATTATGAATCTGCCAGAAGTAATAGCAGACACAGATAGTTGTTTCTTTAAATAATGTTGCTATCAGCACTGTTTATATGATGCAGACACAGGCACATTCATGTGTATGCGCAAAGCTGTTCCTGGGCTCTTGCAGACAGCCTGTGTTAAGTTGACAATGAGCAGTCCCCATCACTTTAAAATCCAGGAATTTGTATCTATTGGTAAGTTTATGCCTTGCCAGGGAACAGTTCCTGGAATTATGGGGGGATGGAGGCGGGAGAGATATGGTATTTTCTTCCTACACAGGACCCTTTGAAGTTGCAGGCAAAGTACTTGATCATATAGCAACAAAATACCAGGTTTAAAAAAGCTCTGGTGAAAATGTGACTGTTGATCAGCTTAGTGAGGTGCAAAGCCATTTCAGGAAATTCCAAAATTACTGGAAGTATTCCTTGCTGTTGAAGGGATGGTTCTAAAGGATGCTGTCTAAAGGATGTTGTGCAAAGCTTTTTTTCAGACTAGAGTGCCCTCTTATTGGACTCTGAATAATTCATCTGCAAATCAATCAGCAAAGTCAGAACCAGACATAATCTTTTTGGGCATGAGAAGAGTGATGATGTAAGGCTGTGGTAATTGGTTGTCATCACGTCACCATGCTCCTGTGTTAAAAGTTCTTTTCTCTCTGAGTAATGAGCATCTTGATCAATGCCATTAACAGAAGAAACTAGTCTGACTTAGTGTCAAATAGTAGCAGCATTAGATATTTTGATTACATTTTTCAAGTGTGAAATGTAAGTCTTCATAATTTCCATAATGAATAGATCAGTCAGTGAAATTCTGTATTGCAGATGGAAGACAAGACTTGCCCTAACTTCAAACAAATGCAGCACAGTAGCTATGTGTGCTGTCCTGTTGCTTGCTTTATAACGGCCCAATGTTTGCAATCACAGGCAGGCAAAGCAGGCTTATGAAGCCCCTAGCTGGCCATCATGACATGACTGATGAGCTGTGTTTTCACTTGACAGGTCCCACATTGTTTAAATCTGCCTTAAACTCGCCAATGGGGGTGATCTGATATTCTGATTGAGATTATATTCAGCTAATATTCATTTTGCTGTTTATTAGCGCAGATTATAGTCCTTAGGTGGCTATTGAACTATTTGGTAACCGTTTGTTCATCTCTTACATTGTTCTGCCTCATATAATTGTCAGTTTAGATGAAGTATAGCAATGGCAAAAGTTCTATAATAATTCCTCATTTTTGTATATGCTGCCTATCACTGAAATATGTATGACAGCTGAATTATATCTTATAACTTCTACCTGAAAATGGAGCTGTACTTCTCAGATTTCCTCTATTTGGCAAAATATCCCAACTTTAGATCCAAATTGCCTATTTTCATTACAGTAATTTACTTAGTGCTAAAAAATCCAGATGAGGAAATTGAAATTATAGACAACTTTACTGACACATCATTAATTTTAGTGCTGTTTAGATCTTCTTGCCATGTCTTTTAAAATCCCTTACTTCAGCAGTTTCTCACACTTTCCTAAAAATACCAAAAAAATCACCTCAGCAATTTTTAGAAAGTTGCTTTTTAATATTTTATATTCTGTGTACAAAAAATTAGAAAACTCAAGGTTTACCCTAATAAACATGGTATTTTGTCTGATTAAAGCCATGTTTGTGTGCTGCATTTGCAACAATACCTGAAAGTCTGAAAGAACAGTTGTAATATTTTAATTCATCTATATAATATTTAAAGACATTATAAACAATACATTCAGCACTAGCTGCTGCAGCCTGGCTTCCTGGAGTTCTCAGCCTATATGTAGTGTTGATCAGTAAATTGAAACGAAGTACATGTCATGTTTTGGCAATGTTAATTTCCCCAGATATTCCCTTAAGTGTTCAAGAATGAAAAATACTTTGGTCTAAAAGTTCATCCTTGTGTATGTACACTTTTTCTCTGGGATCCTATGCAGCCAAAATGGTGTTGACCATCCAAACATGATGGTCTTTCAAAAGTTTGAGGATATGTTCTTGAAGTGCGGCAGCAGTGAAGGCCAATTCCATGCCTGGGGTAATTGAAAAAGAGGTTGAGAATAAAACTGCCAATATTATGCCATTGTACAAATGGATGTTAAGGCTGCATCAGGAGTATTGCTTACAGTTCTGGTCACCACATCTCAAAAAGGACATAGTGGAACTGAAAAAGGTGTAGAAAAGAGCGACCTGAACTCCTCTAGTGATCATGTGAATTCACCCCAAGTTCAGGACAGGCCCATCCGTAAAGCCAACTGAAATGGTTGCTTCAGGCAGCAGCTTAGTGGGATGCCCCCACCTCAGGTTGCCTATACATCTCCATTTTTAGATTGTGAGCCCTTTTGGGACAGGGAGCCATTTAACTTTAATGTTACTATTTGCCTGTAAACCGCCTTGTGAACTCTGTGTTGAAAAGCGGTATATCAATACTAGTGATTGATTGATTACTCTTCCTTATCTCTGGAGGAAGAGTTGTGGGTACTCTCCTCTCCTTCACACCTCCTCTTCCACTCTGTCCTTTCCCAGTCCAGGGAGTAAGACGCTAGCATATCACTAGAGATGGGATTTGGCATGTCACCTCAGGCACTGGGAAGTCTTGGGCTAGCCAACCCCAAGTCAAACTATCTTCATAAGGAAATCCAGGAGGCAATATGGGGATGTTACTGAAAGTACAACTGTCTCCTTTTTAATTTCTGCAGAGATTACTTAGTAATGTATTTGTATAGACTGTTGGGTCCTGTCTTCAGTCTTCAGATGGTTCATATAAGCTGATCATGTGTTAATTTACAATCTGTTTTTGCATTTTCCATTCATCAGAAATGCCCTGTGAGTTGTATTCTATGTGATGTGAGCACACGCTATCTTTCACTCCCCTTTCATCCCAAGATAGCTTTCCAGATCGCACAAAAATCATAAGTTAGGGGGACTCTCAAGAACCGTGTGGGATGTGGCATGGAGGGCTGTTGTGGGAGGGGGAAATAATCAAAACCCACACTCAGCTTTCATGAGCACATTTTCACTTACAGGTCCTGCCCTCCATGATCCTGATCCTGTACAGTTCCCCAAACCTCAGGAGCAGCTTTTTAGGAGGCTCAGGGAACTGCTGGAGGATGAGGGGGTCATTAAAGTAGCTTTGTTCTCATACCATGTGGAAGTGCTGCTTGAAATTCAGTCCTGGATGTCTGTCTTAGTGAGTGGGATATGTGGAAAAAAATAAAGTTCCGACACTAGGAGTTTGAATATTCATGTCTACATGAGTTACTTTGTTGGCAAACCTATGGGCTGCCACTGCTGCGAGGTACAGCAGCTCTGAAATGGCCACTGCTGTATCCTGCTGGGCCAGAGCAGCCACATTGGTTCCCTTACCCTGTGTAGAACACCATTGGTCCAATGAGTCTTCACAGATCTGCACCCGATATTCAGTATGGCCAAAGCCTTGATAATAGGTACCTTTTTGAGATACTGCAAAAAGTGCAACCTATCAAGCAAAAAAAAAACAAAAAACCACTACAATCTCATTATTTGAAGGAATATTTTTCTTTTCTTTTAATTTCCTATTATGCACAGAGCTGCATTAGACTTTCCTTCAAATAATCAAATGACCAACTTGCAGCGATGTAAACATCAGTATGATGGTGTTATGGGTTTGTTTTCGTTTTACAGTTTTATAAGTTTTACAGCAGTGTTATCAACACTATCCTGTGCATGTCTACTCAGAAGTGAGCCCCATTTATTCAGATTTACTCCCATGTAAGTGTGTATATTATTGCAGCCCTACTTTACAATATTATCACATCCTTCTAGTTTAATTTTTATCAGTACTTTACCTGTAGCAGATGTTCCCAGTACACTGTAAATATGAAACTTGTTTGTCCCCCAAGTTGATTTAAATCGGAACTACATTTCCTTGGTGTGCGGATCTATTTCTAATAAGACATTTCTATCCTAGCCTCTTGTTATATTAGCATACTAATATAATGTTATATTAATATAAGCCAGCTGTTCACAAACATTTTAGCACTGGGACCCACTTTTTAGAATGACAGTCTGTCCAGATCCCACTGGAAGTGCCGTCATTGTGATGCCAGAGCCTGCTGCTTTCTTGAGAATGCAGCAATAAGTTAGGTTATTTCTCAGCCATTTTCCAATAGCTAAGTGAATCAGAAAGAAAAAAGCATATTTACAACCTTGATACAAGCAAAACAACCACATAGCCCTCCCCCTTTCCAGAATTCAATCTTCCCATATTTTCAGTATGGTTGCTCTAGGCGCTTTGCGACCCACAGTTTGGAAACTACTGCTATAGTGTATAAGAAACCTTGTACATTTCTAAGGTAGAAAAGTTTAGATAATTGGTGTTTTTATTCTGTCTCTTGTAGACACAAAATCGCATGAAATTGATGGCAGATAATTATGAGGATGATCACCTCAAATCATCTCATTCCAACCAAACTAACCATAAACCCTCCCCAGATCAGGTAAGACTGTTTTTTCTTTCTTTTTAAATTGATATTTGCTTACTGTTTATTCTTCATTGTATACATTATGTGGGAGAAGAAATAACTCTTCCAAAATTGAATTACAAGCATAATCCTATGCATTTCTACTCAGACATTTCTACCCTACTGTGTTCAGTAGGGCCAGGAAAATGTGTATAGGATTGCGGTCTTGGTGGAATTACTTTGTTACATGAATTTCTTTGATCTTGTTATAATATTGGGATTTATGTTTAACAAATCAGGACAACTATTCCAGGGTAGGTTTGGACATGTGAAGAGTGTTCTGTGAAGTGCTCCAGAGGTCTCTGAAGATCTCTGTGAGACAAAATATGTTGCAGGGAATAATTGTCCGTGCATCGCAGTCTCTGTGCTTAATGATCACAGGTTGTTTTCTCACAAGCTCAACAAAGCTTGACATAAAAGGGTTTTACATCTTCTAATGGGTAGAAGTTTACCTCTTCTAATGGGTAAACTAACATAGTTTGGTATATGTCACTGATCAAGATATGTTTTGAAACTATCAAAAAGCAAATTCTATTTGCCGCAGATTCTAGGGGTAACTCAAGAGACCACTACCTCCCCCTTAATGAGAAAGCCTTTGCCAGATTCTCATTATTTTCCAGCTTGGTTGAACTATCACTGTCTAGCAAATCGCTAGAAATGGCTCATAGCCTTGTCTACCCCCATCATTTGAAAACTAGCATATTTTAATATTTGGACATACATTCCTTATTCCATTTACATAAACATTTACATTCATATGTGCAGTGGAATGATTGAAGAAAAGGAAAACTTTAGAAATGTTCAAAATTTTACACTGATAGCAAAATCATGCTTCAGCCACTTCAGAAGATTATATCGAAGAAAATAATTAGGCATGGCATCCAAGTATTATAGCAGAAAATAAAATAAAGATCACTTGCAAATTCACTCACTACTTGTCATTGCTCAGCTTTAAAATTTATGAACAAACCAATCATTAGTTTAATATTTTCAAGATATTCTTTGGAAAAATCAAGTAATAACATTTGTCATGGTGGAGCAATATTGACATTGTAGTTTAAGGCAATGCTCTGTAGTTCTCCATTTCCTGGAGAATAGAAGAGTATTCATGTTGCACTGAAAAAGAGCCTACTCTAGGGCACTTCCCTAACACGTATGATATTCAGTTGGAGTAGACAGCAGTAAACATATGAGGTGAAGGTGAATGGTCAAATGTGACATACTGTGTAGTATAGAGCACAGTTTTTCAGCCACTGCTCTAACGTGGGAGTTTGGGGGAGGGTCATTTGTTTGTAGGGCCATTGGGGGAGTGTGAGGGCAGAACTTGTGTCCTCCTCCAGTCAGCTGTTGTTCAGATCAGGTGAGTTATTCTGCATAAGCTTATGCTAATACATTTTGTTATTTCTACGTGTTAGTACTTTTTTTAAGGATGAAATTAATCCTTAAACTTTATGATGTGTCTTGACAATTTTAGCGCTTGTCAGTGTGCCATGAAATGAAAAAGCTTGAAAATAACTACTGTAGAGGTTTGGCTGGAATAACAGGCAAAATATGCTTTCATTTAGGTTATAAATAATTACCAAGTCAAATAATAATTGCAGTCTTTCAAAGCGTCCGAAGACAATTGGGCAGAAGATAAAAATTATTAACTTCTTTTTCCTACTACTAGAAGGTTATTCTTGTGTGTGCTTTTAAATACTAACCAAGTCTTTATTTCATTCCCATGCTGCTCTTGGCTCCACCCCTTGTCTTCTCTCAACCAATAGGATGAGGAGGAGGGTATTTGGGCATAGCCAGTCAGATGCTCTTAGTTCAGCCATTTTGTTCAGAACGGTGAGATTTGGCTTTCTTTACCAGTAGAAACGTTTCCATGGTCACTCTTGCATCTTGCTTCTGTGTGATTCATGAGGTTTGGGTGTCTTTCCTTTCCCTTTCTAATGCAGCCTTTGCATGTAGATGTTTTTTCTACTCTTTTGTATGCTTTTTAAAATGTTTAAGCTATGTTAAAACCTGTTGCTATCTTGTGTCGCTGAGGGGACAAGCTACCAGGGCATGTGATTGGATTTATAAGAAAAGCAACAGCATGATTCATGTTAGAACAGGAAATGTGTCCACTATAATTTGCCATTATAGTTCAACCATGGAAACAAATATTTTCAATTGAAAAAAGGTTTTTACTACGAAGTAGTATGCCCTCTAGATTCTTTTTAAAAACTCAGCAACAATTAACCAAAGGGGTCATATTTCCACGACTTGGTTCCATGATTAGAGCGCAATGAACTGTGCTGTTGAGATTGATTCAAGATCGTAAGGTGCCCCCAATTACCTGAAATGTTTAATAAAACAGAAGAGGATTTGGAGAAGATTAACTTAATGGAAGAAATAGCTCTCCAACTTTTCTGCACATATTGCTTGATTAATTACCTTGTTAAATATGCACCTGTGTGCATTATTGCATTGTTCAGATTCATCATTTCAAGTCAATTCTTTGGAATGCCTGATCAAGCCATGATATTGGCACACTTTAATTCTATAACCCAAGGGTTATATTGATTATCCTTTTGGGGGGGAAAGGGGGAATCAACTCATCTCATGCCCCTTGGTATTGCTTGTCTGCTTGTTTGTGTATGGTGTTAAACGGTTTAAGATAATAGAAAGACATAAGTATCTTCCTGAAAAATACCAATGAGGAAAATTAGAAGAGGTAAGTTAATAGGGAAAAAATGCAGACTCTGCTTAGAAGGCAGGAGGATTTCAGATTAAACTTTCATTGTAAAATAAAACTAGTGTGGCAGATGTTGAGCAAAGGAGATTTTCAATTAACTGTTATGTTTAGAGTGGAGGATAAAATTCTGCAAATATGCGTGGTTCTGATAGCCTCCAAATATGACTTGCTATTCTGCTAACAATGTGCAGATGTGGTGTTTGTGTTGAGAAGATCTGATTTATTGTTTGTTACTGTGCATAACTGATCACAACAGGTATCAAGGATTGTTTAAAACTCTTTTGCATGTATATATATATATCTGAAATAATATGAATAAAAGCATAACTCATTATAGAAGAGACAACAGTATAGACCATGAAACAATAATGTACAAGAGAGGAAGAGGCAAAAAATAGAAATTGTTGTTGTGTAAAATAATTGGCTTCATACTATCAAAGTGTGTTTGATAGGAAAAGTAATCCAGAATGGAAGGACTTAATGTCTCCGTCTGGGATATGTAAGGTGAACCTCTTTACCTGTGACTGCAAATAGATGATAAACCATAATGACGTACCTAAAACTACCACCCGAGCTCTTTTATATGCTGTGGGAGCCATACACATCATACATCCTTTCCAGATAAGAGGGGTGAGCAATAGCTGGTGCTCAAATATCCTCTAGAATGTGAGGAAAAGCTTTAAGACCAAAGACGTTCTTGTAGAGTTCTTTCTTGGGATGCTTTTTTTGCTTGGACCTGCTATCCTGTCATCTCCCTCAGTGGATAGCTTCTTTCCCCCTTAGATGCTTATTGGTTCCAAATCTTTCTGTGACCTCCTTGTATGTGGAGGAGGTCCCATTGTATATCTTCATTTTTTCTAGTAATATTCCCATACATTACCCTTCAATTCTGCTATCCTCAACCATCCAAAAGTCTCTTATTTCTTTAAAGAACTTCCATTCTGTATTGCTTCTCTTTTTCTGACTTCTTCCAGAAAACATGCTTGGTATCATCATCTGTCTTCCCCTATCTCTTTGAAAACCCACCTTCTCCCTCTATTCTTCATCTCTAATTTGGAATAGAACCTAAATTCCTAGATTTAGGGAGCTCACAAATTTCAACTGCAAGAGAGGGAAGAACAGAAGTGGAGGCAAAAGATTTTTGTATAGTGCCACATAAATCTTACGTCTTTACCTCTCTAATGTTCTTCTCTCTTGCTCGCTGTTGAAGTTTGTGCGCTCCCTACATCGGGGACCTCTCTCATGCACACTTAAGTTACTCTGTAAAGGCTTATGTGTATGTATAAATGTCTCCCCCCTCCAGCCGCCATGTTTGGTCTCATTAGCCAGAACTGGTGACATCATCAGACCACAAATTACTCTTCATCTGAGCCACTTGCACTGTGCCAACTTCGCAGTTGTACCACTCCCACCCTGACTTAACTCCTTTCTCTATAGCTTAAAACCATAAAAAGAGCTACATGTAATAGGTGCCATTACCACATATTCTCCTTGTGGATGTCACTTTTTGGAAGCAGATTTTATGAACCATGCCAAACCCCTGGAGCCATGGATATGGGTGTCTGTAGAGCAAAACATCTTGGTTTGTGTGTGAATTCCAAAAACTAAGATTTGGAAGCAAATTCTCTCTTAAGAGAATGTCCAAGAATTTGGACAAAAGCTTTCATAATCTGATTTTTTTAAGATGAATGAAAATCTTGACAAGTTGTACTAAAAGTAAAGTAGCACAAAAGCAAGACTTTTATGCTTTTATGTGTGACCATAAAAGTAACAAATGTTTGTGTCATGCCCTGATATCATGATGCTTACAGCAGTGCTGGGTATCTACTCCCACAGAGTTTACAACCTAAAATAAACAGTTGGGGAAACAATTAAGGAAGGGAAGAATGCAGATAAACCTTTGATAAATTGAGAATGGGGATAGAGTAGAAAAGATAGATTTCTGAATGAAGTGGGGAGAGGTGGCACCAAGGGGGTTCCCTGCATAGTATAGTGGGCAAGACAGCAAGAGATAATAGTTGAAGGAGTTTGGAACAAGATTTTCAGTTGGCTAAGGGTAGTAGTGAAGAAGCAGAGATTATTGACAAGAATATACAATACAGGTGGGTCTGCAATATCTGCTGATTCGGGACCCATGGGTTTCAGAATTTGCGAGTCATGAACCTGCAGAGAGGGACCCACTTGGACACTCCAAAGGCTATTGTAGCTGTGCTCCAGTTGCCTCCAGAGGGTCTTTTGAGGCCCGCAGAAGCCATGCACAAACCCCATGGGCTGTGCAGGCCTCAGAATTCCCATTGCGAGCAAAAAAAGCTGATAGCATGAGTAAGAGTTTCAGTGGTGTGCAAAGAGTGGAGGCCAAATTTGTAAGGGATCAAAAATGGATTTGGAAAAAGAAAAAGTCAAGACAGTGGAAATAAACAGCATATTCAGCCAAAAGGGGTATAGTTGAAGTAGAAGTGAGGAGCAGGGGAAGGGTATGTTACAATGGGAGTGGTAGATTTAGTTAAAACATCTTTATCCCATATTTTCAGACCTTGATGAGCAGCTCAGGGTAACTTTAAAATGAATAAACAATGTAAAAAAATAAATAAAATGGTATTAAAGCAATAAACAGTATCATGGTGACATAGTGAGGAAGGAGGCTGAAGTTTCCTTGGCTAAACGTGGCTGAGAATCATAATTAGGATCTATAGATACAATGACAAAGTATTCCAAACTAAAACAGAGGATGCACCCATTAGCACCACTTTTACAGGTGCCTCTTTGTCCTGTTAGCAGGGGTGGTATGTAATTTTCCAGACATTTTAAACAGATGTTGAAGAATATTTTTAAGAAATTGGTGTTTAATGTCTATGAACTAAATTGAAATTAAGTTTAGATTCCCTTTTTCTTAAAACTGCTCTAAGTTTTGTTGAAGCTAACCAAAGATCCTTGGCCTGTACTTAGTCTGCATTCTATCATACCTGTGTGTAATAGAGGAAGAAACATAGCTAAATTGTATTGTTCCCAATGTAATAGTAGTATTCTTGCCTTAGGAAAGAATAGGCATGGAAGGCTGCAGGCTGATATACATGGGGAGTAAGTACCATTGAACTCAATAGAGAAGACAACCTAGAATCTTATGGTTTCTGGATAATAACTATTTCCTACCTTTGTACCTGGATGATGAGACCACCAACCTATTCCACTCAGTCACAGTGAGTAGGGATTGTTGTGGGCTCTCCACTCGGTGTGAAACTCTAAATAGTTGGAGGAAGAGAGAAAAAACTTCCATCTTCTTGGCAGTTTATCTTTCAGCTAGAAGGATGTCATCCTGCTGTCTGATTGGAGAAATGCCAGCTGCTTGGTCACTTTGACCAGCCGCCCTGAAACTTGATCTCTACCTTTACCCTGCCTTAGAGGGGAGCCTGGAAAGAAGGGCCACGGCAAAAGAAGTTGCAGCAAAGCATCTCTGGAATGTTTTGGTAGCAAGGTGTAGTGGGGAGGGGAAAAGTACTTTAAAAGGTACTTAAAACCCAGAGAGGAGCATAGAATTCCACAAAGGAACACAAAAAATAGAAAAGAACAGCTGTTCCCAACTTGGGGGTATGCATTTTTTAAAGCCTTCCTTTCCTTAAGGGGGTGGCAACTGGAGACGCATAGGCAACGGCACCCATCACTTCCGGGCAACAGCATCTGCCACAAGCTGTCAGTGAGAACACAGAAGTGATGGGCACCATCTCCTCCGAAGATTCCCAACCATGTCTTAAATAGATTGGAAATTAGGAACCAGTGGAATAGAAGAATATAGTAATTTTATGACATGAATAATATCGTGTATAGTTCATTTAAACAAGAGAAATCCTTTGTTCTGGGATTGCTTGCAAATAGGCTCGTTGTGATTGCCCCCTTGTTTACACTCCTCTCGTTCATTCCTAATGGCTGCTTGTTTCCAAATGGCTGCATTGTTATGTGCTGGAAGACAGTCAAGAATAGAGATTTGTGCTCTGTGTTTAAATAATGAGATGCTTGCCATAATGAGATGCTTATGGTCCTAAGAAGAGAGAATGGGACTTCTCTCGTCTCCCCACACAGTTGTATTGCCTAGCACTTCAGTGATGAACTACAGAGTGCGGAATTTTAAGTGAGTTCCCCCTACTCTCCGTGAGCCTGGACTATTAATGATGCTGCAAGTCTTAATTCTCTGGAAAATAAGATATAGAAAATGTGCAGGCACGAAACACCATTGGACCCACCTATTTTCTTATTACCCTTAAGACTTCAGTCCTCTTTTGACATCCAGAAGCCTTGGAAGCATGAGTGGAGTTTCATTGCTGTCTGTATCGTTTGAGACCCTATCCCAAAAGCCCTCAATCAACTATCATCAGAGACAAGAAATGTTAGTTGCACGCCTTATTTAGCTTACTCTGCCTCTCTTAGACATGTTTATCCTACGTTTTGTTTTATATAAGTTTTTAAAGACAGAACCATCACTGGAAAAGGCTTTAACTCCGTATCTGTCACATCTTGTAAGAACTAGCAAAGTGATGATTCCCAGACTCTGTGGTTCCTAATATAACACGTTGAACAGTATGAAACCACATTATCACTGTCATCATGAGATCCTTCATATCCAAGAATTGCTTTGTTTCAAAACCATATTTGCACAGTACCAGTTTCCAAAACACTTTTGGAGAAGAGGAAAAACTGACACAGAAAAACAGCATTTGATGTTGCCATGGTCTGATCTCATCTTGCCCTTTTATTTATAGGACACTTCTGTTTCACTTAATTCATGAAGGAGACAGATTACCTTTGAGATTAGCTTATTTGAAATGAGCAAATATGGGGTGCAAAATATAGGTGGTCTTGTTTTTGGACTTCTTACTTTGAATTGTAGTTATCGTTTACATGTATATGGTGTCAGCCAAGGTCTGTTTTCCATCTTTGCCATACCAATCCCAGTATTCCATTCACAATAGTATTCCATTCACTGTTCTAAACCTTGCTTCAAAAATCTGACATATCTTCACAGTCCCTTTGGAAGGTTTTTCTGAGACCATCAATGGAGAAAGCAGTACTCATTATTTTCTGTTCATTTCCAGGTTTTTTCCTCTCCCACCCCACCCTCCAAGTTTGGCCAGTTCCCAAGATGAAGGCGGTGGGCTCTGGAAAGCATTAATCCATGAGAAATTCTTCATGGTGTATAAAAATTTCAGAAATAATTTATTCTTTCTATATACCAGAAGAGATGGGACAATGAATGCAGTAAAAATTCCTGACATAAGGAATTGTTGTTTTCCTGAGATGTTGAGAGCAGAGAGTACCAGCCATAGGGGCATGACAATAAGAACATAAGAAGACCCCACTGGATCAGGAGTCTCATCTACTCCAGGAGTCCCATCTACTCCAGGTCTAGTCTAGAGGTGGCTGCTATGGGCAGGGTGTCCCAGTTGTCCCTGCACCAAGAAAAAGGTTTCTCTGGTTGCTGCTACTTCCTGACTTCTCTTCCTCTTCCTTTTCCAACTCATGCCTCTTTTGAAGGGCCAGACTACCATAGAGCCCTGCTTTGCTACCAGTGTCCCACCATCCAGCTATCTCCACTTCGGTGGAATCAGACCAGACAGAATACAGTGTCATCTGGTCCTCATAGCAGTAGGGCCACCGTCATACTGTGAAGTATTGTCCATGGTTCTACAAGCACTGAAAAGCACTGGCATATGTTTTTGCATGACAGAATTTTTGTCTCTAATTTGTACTTTGTTGTTGTTGTTCAGTCACTAAGTCTTGTCCAACTCTTCACAACCCCATCACGCCAGGCACGCCAGGCCTCTCTGACTTCCACTAGGTTCCAGAGTTCTCCCAATTTCATGTTCATGTTCTTTGCTTCGGTGACACTATCTAACCATCTCATCCTCTGCTGCCCCTTTCTTCTTTTGCCATCAATCTTTCCCAGCATGAGGGTCTTTTCTAAAGAGTCCTCTCTTCTCATGAGCTGACCAAAGTATTTGAACTTCATCGCCAGTATTTGATTTTCCAAGGAGCAATCAGCCTTGACTTCCTGTAGGATTGCCCAATTTGATTTCCTTGTAGTCCAGAGGACTCTCAAGAGTCTTCTCCAACACCACAATTCGAAAGCATCTATTCTTTGGCGCTCTGCCTTCCTTACGATCCAGCTCTCACAGCCATACATTACTACTGGGAAAAATAGCTTTGACTTTGTGAACCTTTGTTGGCAGGGTGATGTCTCGACTTTTTATTAAGTTGCCTAGGTTCACCATAGCTTTCCTCCCAAGAAGTAAATGTATTTTAATTTCACGGCTGCAGTCACCATCTGTGGTGATCTTGGAGCCCAGGAAAATAAACTCTGACACTGCTTCCATTTCTTCCCCTTCTGTTTGCCAGGAAGTGATGGGCGATTGCCATAATCTTAGTTTTTTTTAATGTTGAGCTTCAAGCCAATTTTTGCGCTTATTTCACTTTCATCAGAAGGTTATTTAGGTCTTCATCATTTTCTGCCATTAGAGTGGTATCGTCTGCATATCTGAGGTTGTTGATTTGTGCATTAATGTTCATTAACAGTGCTTAATTAAATTAGCATACTTTATCACTTGACCTAATTGAATACATTTTCAAAACTGAAATATAGGTAAAGTGGTATCTTCTAGTAATCCACCTTCTGTTAATTGGTTTTTAAATGCATTCATTTGTTACAGTTCAGTTTGCTGACACATTTATCCAGCTTTTTATGTCAGATTTGCACGGTTTTTATTTTTCTTGTTTCTTGAATCTGAAAGCATTGAATGATCATTGCTTGGACAAAGAAAAGGAACTATCAGAATTGCTCTCTTGTAGATGATAGCAAGATGGTCTTGGGAAATATTTCAATATCTTGGGCAAACCCACTTAGTCCATTGTGCCCTAGAAAGCTCTCATGATGTGCCGAGACCTTCCTGTGTAACTTTGCCTTTCTGCTTGGCAGGTGCTTTTGCATCCTCTTAAGATAAGCTAGCGGCAGTTCTGCAGTTGTGGGAAGCACTGTGACTTTTGTTAAGTGGCCAGCTCAAATTAGATGTGGGAGAAATGTAGAGATAAGAATACTATTTGCTGGTGGAGCTAATATAGTATATCTCGGGGGGAGAGGGAAGAAAGAAAATAACTGCTCTGGTAGTTCTGCTGCTCTCCAAGACAACAGGAGACAGACCTTCCAGAAATAAGCAGTATTAATTAGGATACTTCCAACAAGCATCTTATCCAAGGATAAATAATCTTGTCTCTGATTTTAAAACTTTGTCATGTTCCGTAGTTCTAGTGTTTAAATAGGACAGTGTAGCAACTAAGAGGTTTTCCCTTTATTTTATATATTTCTATCTTGCCCTTCATGTCAGTGTTCGCATAAGGTGGCTAACAGATTTAAGTGGAGCAAATATAGAAAATCCACCATAGCAGAACAGCAAAACCTATTAATATTATCTGTACGTCAGACAGATAATAATTAAAACCAGTTCATTTAAAAACCTTACAAAACAGAATGATTCTGAGAGTATATTGAAAAGAGAAGCTGGGGGCTTGATTGTTAGCCATCCTCTCTTACCAATAGCTATCTTGTCTGAAATTGTATATTCTATGTATATTCTGTAAAACTGGCTGTTGAGCTATAGGACTAATTTAAAAATTTCAACTATATAAAACTGATATTATATTACATGTTTTAAAGGGAATAGGTCTCCTTACCTTCTGCAGATGAACAAACTATCAAAACTAAAGATGCCAAGATAGTGTAGTGGTTCTTGTGTTGGACTTAGACCTGGAAGATCCAAGTTCATGCTCAGCCAAGAAGCTTCCTGAGTGACCTTAGGCTAGTCACTATATCTAAGCCTCACCCACCCCACAGGGGGATTGTGAAGACAAAAGGAGGGAAGGAACTATGTACACCACCCTGAGCTTCTTGGAGGAAGGGCAGTATAAAAATGTGGATAAATAAAAATAAAGCAGATTTAGGATGTGCATTTTGGAGTGCAATGTACCTTTCATCTTTTAATATCCGAACTATATAGGCCAAGCAATATTTTCTCTGCCTTGTGCCGTTTGATCCTAATTATACAATGCAAAATGAAGATGACAGTATTCAGTTTTTGAATTCTTGATCTGGCAACCCTGACGTTTTCCACATTCTTGGTCTCTTTTTCTCCATCTTATTGAGTGACTTTTAAAAATTGGTGTCAGAGGGAGCCCAGCACTAGACGAGGTCTAATGTGATGTATATTTTGAGACTATAAAGCTGGGGCTATCTATCTTAAAGGTGAAAGTTTTCCAGTTAAGCACAAGCTTGAAGTTATGGGTTTTAGTTGTATTAAATACTGTTGTGCAAACCACAGGCAAATGCTACTGAAAAGATAAAGGTTGTTGGGGTAGAAGGGCCATTTAAATTCTCAGTATTTTAGGAAAGTAACATTACCGGACCACACACTGTATTGCTTTCAGGTTACCAGTTCCAGTATTCAAAAAGTACTTTAGCACTGTTGGTATAAATCCAGAAAAAGTGAAACATTTAATTTATACATTAAGTTTAAATAATAGTTTAGTTTAATGAACATCAAAACACAGTTGTACTTTGCAACAATCTAATGAGCAATTGTGTCATGAATGATTATTTCTTCATTGTAATGTGCTTATCTTGTTCCATGAGACATACCTTTCCTTATCAGTTTAAACCATTGCAGGCCTGCTAATTGGAGAGGCTTTTATGGTCCTGTAACATGGGTCAGTATCACTTGTGTCTGTAACCAGTAACAAGCATGGTGCCAGTACAAATTTCTCTTTGCTTTCATTATTTTAGCCTATTAAGTCATCCTCAAAAGATTCCCTGACTTGTGGTTCTTTCCTTTAGCCCTATTTGAACTTGTCTTGGAGGTACTTCCCCTTGCAGTTTCTTATGCTAATTGCAATAAAATTGTACTATAAACAGGATTCTGTGGTTGTACATGAGAAAGGATTTTGGCATCACTGATATGTAACTCCTCCTGCTGCCCAGGCTCCTAATCCATTCAAAAGTGTTAGAAACATCACAAAGGGGTCTGAACAGTTGGGTATTTTACTGACGCTGTTGAAAGTAGTACCAGCACCTGTTTCTGTTGATTGAGAGATTATCACACTTTCACGTTCATTAGTGGAGTACTGTTGGAATGATACCTTTGGCCTGCTGACAAGCAACAGGTGCAACTGTAGATTTGCCTGCATATGAACATTTCGTCAGTTGAAATTTTGCAACTGGTACATGTTGCAGAGGCCCTATAGCTGTTTTACCAGAGGGGTGGTTCTTTATTTTTCAGTGTTCTATTGACCTCATCAACTGAACCCTAACTCCGAATGTTACATTCCCTGAATAACTCTGTCAAATAACCCAAACTGTTTTGAATAATGTCCTGAAGTACAACAGAAAAGTACAACTTTTTATTGAAATGTATTTATTTGCTTGTGCCATTTTTAGTCAAGCAGAATTATATGTAACTCTTTCATGACTTCCTGAGGGTTTACACACCATTCTCTTCCTTCCCCACACCACAATTAGATTTTATGCAGAAATATTCTGGTGACTTCTTTTGACTTTTCTTTGCTTTTCTATAATAGTCTTAGCTAGGTGTCTCAACTGCTTGGTTTTTGGGCTACAACTGACATATTTTTTTTTCTCCTAGGTAATTCAGCCCCTTTTAGACCTTGATCAGAATCGCAGCAAGTTGAAATTGTACATTGGACATTTGACAGCCCTATGCCATGACCGAGACCCCCTGATTCTCCGTGGACTCACCCCGCCTGCTTCCTACCACCTGGATGATGACCGTGCAGCTTGGGAGAAGGAGCTGCAGAAGATGACTCTAGATCAGGTCAGAGTCTTCATGTCTTCAGTAAAATTGTCTGATTAAAATTCTGGAAACCTGCAATAGATTTTTGCCTGGTGTATTTTTCCCTCTCTTTCTCAAGGCAATACTATTTATATTGATGATTTTCTAGTGTTAAAACAATCAAAATCTTTTAATTATAAATATGAGAATGCAGACTACAAGGTAGGGGTGGGTAAGTGTTTCAAGAAGGTCGGTAATGGAAAGAATAGAAAGGGGGCAAGGGAAGGAGGTAGCCCCTGTAAAACTGAGTTCAGTCTGATTATCACATTCAGAGATACAGATGTCTGCATCTCTAAATCTTGGTGTTAGGAGAATAGATTTTAAAAGTAAGTCTCTAGTTTGGGTCTTGCAGTATGAACATGGGTCCTCAGCTTAGACAAACACACTTTGTGTTCTTTCTGTTTTTACTTAGGTTTTCTATTCTTCCTTCTGATAATTGCTAGGCAACAAAGGAGTTACCTCATCAGGGAAAAAAACCCTAATTTTTAAATTTCCTTTATCAAGTTACAATCATGAATATTAATAATTTCTTCAAGAATATTTCTTTAATCCATTACGTTGAAGCTTCTGAACAGGTTTGGTACTTTCTCAAAGATATTCTTTATACAAAGCTCTCATTATTCTACCCCTCATTTCGCTTACTAAGGCAGCTGGAATAGATTAAGTGCACAGCCAGGAACACAAATGTACTGGAGTACTTTTGGTGTATATTTCTATTTCACCCTCTCATTGGAAGAGATGTATGTAAATATTGCACTTAGGAGCAAACATTCTCATTGCTATAACTTTCATGTTATAAATTAATCCTTGACCACTTTTCACGCTTTTCATATCCAAGCACTTATGCTTTACTTAAACTAGGTATTAAAGTTAGTTCCTCGATTCTCTTCTACCATTACACACTTCTCTCCCAAATATTTTCTTTTTCCCTTCTCTTTTCGGACTTGGTAGGTATGATAGTTGAATCCATCATCCTACATCATCAATCTCCACAACAGTGTCTTTCATCCATTTTTGCTTGCTGTCTTTATCATCCTAAATCAACTGCACATCTCCTTGGATCTGATTTTCTACTACCCTTCCTCACTAACTTTTTTAATGGGACAGTTAACATTTATGCTGTGGTATGAAAAGCATTAATCCAGCATTTCCCAAACTGTGGGTTACAGCCCAATGTGCAGTGGGTTTCTACACTGCAAAGCCCTACTGGGAGCCTCCAGAGGACATTGGTGAGCCGTGCCAGACCCACCCCTCACAGACCTCAGAATGCCCTAAAGAAGTGACAAGAAATGACTTCGTTTGCTCATGCAACATCTGGGTTACTTCCGGTTATGCCGCTTCTTGAGGCATTCTGAGACCTGCAAAGAGTAATGGAGTAGGTTGTGGGCCCAACATGACCCGGAAGCGATCTACAAGTTTCCCAGTAAAGCTTTGTGGCGCAGCAGGGGACATCAGGTTGCAAACCACCATGGAGGACGAGGTGGTTCGCAACGTTAGAAAAGAGAGGGGAGCGGGCATAATTACGAAGTGAGTCAAGATGACCTAAAGCAAGAAATTATTGTGTCCATTATGGTACAGAATCAAGTGCAAAGAGGATCCAGGAAAAAGAGTAACAGCTTAAAATCAGTGTATGAATTACTCTGATTATTCAAAACATTTTCAGTACTCGATAGTCCTATAGGACAACTATTGTAAAGAACTGCATATGTAGTAGTTTGTTTTTTTTTCAAAAATGCGAACTACAAATGGTTAACATGGAGAACATTTTTCAAATTCAGGAGGGACCTAATATTGAAGTATTACCTGCTTTAAGTCATGGGAAAGGGGGATATGTTCTTTGTACACAGCAACCCCCACAAGCCCATTCATTCATCATCTTGGAATTGTAATGAATTGTGTCAGGTACTTCAAACCCAATAAATGAAATTCTGCCCTGCCCTCAGTGATTTCTTAATGCTATCCCGGCCCGGGGGGGGGGGATTTAATCCTTTCCATGATTGCTGTGTGCTTACTGAACTAAAACCCAATACAGTTGAAGAAAAAAGATCCACATCCAACTTCTCCTTACAATCAGGTTTTCAACAGAGCAGCTACCTCAATCACATGGACAGAAAGGTAAAATGGGCTGATCACTTTTCTTTAGTTGGCATGTTTGAAGCAGAATCTTTAGAGAAGTGGTAAGCATGAACAATAGTTTCTGCAGTGCAGAGTGTATAGTAGATACCCAGTTCAGAGAGGAAATTTTGTGGTCCTTCAGCAATCTGTATGGAACAAAGACGGGAGAAGGCTTTCATACCATCATGTAAAATGGCAAAGTGCACACCTAACATTGAGCAAATGCAGAGCCCTCTTTCGTGTCTGTCAGATGTTCAAAGGAGGTAAAACATTCTGGCAGAGGTGAAATATTGACACCAGCATTTATTTATTAATTCATTTCATTTTCACATTTTTATGCCGCTTTTCTTCCAAGGAGCTCAGCGTGTTATATATGGTTCCCTTCCTCTTTTTGTTCTCATAAGAACCCTGTGAGGTAGGTGAGGCTGAGTGATAGTGACCGGCCCAAGGTCACCCAGGAAGCTTCATGGCTTAGCAGGGATTTGAACCTGGATCTTCCAGGTCTAAGTCCAGCACCAGAACCACTACACCATAACAAAGGCAATGTGAATTACCTCTGACCTATGAAAGCTTATACCACAGTACCTTCCTTAGACTTTAGTGTGCCACCAGATTTTTTGGTAGTGTTTTTCTGACCCAATGTATATGATGACAATAATATTGTTTGAGAAAACAAACATTAGAAGCTTACATGGCTACAACTGTTCCTTCAAAAATAATTACGATATCTATCTCCAAGGAAATGCCTGTGAATAGCAAGACTCTCACACGAGTCTTCCCAAGATAATTGTATGTTATATAGATCCTTATGTTAATGTGTCCTCGGACACAAGTGGTGCTCATGAAGATATACTCAGGGTGGTACAACCAAGAACTCTACCTGATGCTGTCTCAGGTCTGCTGTGCACCTTTACACAAAAATGTGAAGCTTTTTTCACATTTGTGAAAAAATGTGAAGCTTTACAATGAAAACAGGCACTCATTTGCATAGCTTAGCTTAATACCACGATCTATGCATTTCTACACAGAAGTAAGTTCAGCAGTGCTCATTCCTAAGAAAGCATGTGTAGTATTGCAACCTATGACGTGGGGAAAATGATGTGCATAAAGAAACAGAAAGCCGTTGCAGTAGCAAGCTGCCCATTTGTAATGGTCTGGACATATTTCAGAAATCCAAGCCAGAAGATCCCATGTAAAGCAGATGCAGTGGCAATTGTCCTTGATAAATTACTTTTCTCTGGGAAAAGTGGTAGGAATTTCTTGCCCAGTCTATAGTGTCATAGGGTTCATTTCCAACAGCAGTTATTTCACAACACCAGAAGGAGGCAGTGTTTCTGCTCACGAGATAACATCTCAGGAGCCAAACATTTTTCAAAATGTTAAAAATGTTTTTGAGAAAATTGATTTAAAACTTTAAATTGTGAATGTTTACTAATTTTAAAAATTATTAACCCTCTTGTGTTGTATATCATATGAATGCTCATGAAAAGAGCTTTAAAACTAGACCACTGCCAACTCTATATCTCAGCCAGTGTCTGATGTACAGCTAGTTAAAGAATCGCTAGCATGCCATTTTTTGATAAAATTTTGAAAATATAGTTTTTCTCAATGTTAAAAAAATGTATTTCTTCAATAACTACAGTGTATAGGATCTTGGACAAGTTTCATCAAAATCGCAGAACGCGAAGTAGAAAAATATTCTTAAGTATGATGATCTGACACTGAATGACCCGTGCCTGCAGTATTTGATAGTTTGACTTAACCAATTACAAAAAAACCCTCTTTGATAGACAAAGACTCCTCAATTCATCAGTCAGCAGTTTTCTTGAGAATATATATGGTTTTAATGCAAGTACTTATTGATACTGCAAATGACAAACATTTTCCTCTTGCGTGAGAACGTGAAAATGCCTGCAACAGCACACAATCATAATCAACAAAATATGTCGCCTGTTAACATCAACCAAGAGGTTGATATTCATAACAAAATATTTATGAATAAATGTAAACATTGCCTAATGAGAATGTCTTTTTATAAACAAGTTTGGTCTGATATGCTTTCCATATTGCGTAAGTAAATATTCCATATCTCCCAGGACAAATGTAAATGCTATTCTGGCAGTGAGGCTGAATATGTAAGGAAAACAGAATTTGCAGACAGCCTTTATTAAGAGCCTGTTTTCAAATCATGTTAGAATCTTTGTAAGTATAGAAGTACTATTTGCACCTGCCTTTCCACATCCAATTAGTTATTACTTCTGTATCTTGATTTCCTCAAATTTTGTACATATAGCAATTATATTGCTCCTGGCCAGATCCTGGCTCCACCCCTCTCCCTGGGCTGCCCTGCCTGCAGGGTGGCCCTCCCTCCACCCCACTCCCGCTTTCCCCCTGCTCCGAAATGGCCCCGTGCTGGCCAAACCAGGCCAGAGTGGGACCAACTTACTTAGCAGCCCTGCTGGCATTGCTGAGCCAATGCTGCTCTCTGCATCGGCCCAGTGATTCTCACTCTGACACAAACTTCCCTTACGGCACGTTTGCGACAGCGCTGGTCAGATTCAGTGGATATGTATCGGCTGAACGCTGGCCTTGGATTGCACTGCCCATTATGTGACTCAGCATTCACCTGTCCCCACCACCTGACATTGACAGACTGGGGGGGGGGGTACACACACCCAAAAAAGACCCTCAAAAAATCGGTCTCCCTATATTTATACGAGCTTCTTTAAACAAGCTACAAAAGCTTAGCTGTTTGCAGAGTAGTTAGCCACTATCTTGCAAACTGCAAGAGTATAGCTCTTTGCAGGCCAGTTAGCAGCTATCTTATTTTTGAATAGCCTTAGGGTTTGAAGCGATTAGTTATATGATCTTCTCATCACCCCTGTTTTCATTGGAGGCTCTTTGGGACAGTACCAGAAATTGGATCATAATAACCCACCAAGTGGATCCCAACCCACAGTTTGAGTAATGCTGGTCTAAAATATTGTTCTTGGGCTGATGGGTCATGTCGCACAATTGCATTATGCCTCAATTTTAAGTGAGTCTCATAAGTATCATCTTTTTAAACTTTAGAATATTTACAAGACCATCAGCTGTGATTAAAATTTATGAGGATCTGAGAGTACTGATAGCAGAGAGTTAGATTTCAAAGACCTGAATTCAGGTTCCAACAAAAGCTGCAACCTTGGGGAAAATACCCTGCATGTTAGGGCCATTTCACATTATTATGTACTATGGTATAGCGTGCCTGAATGCCAGCATAAGCATCTTTCTCCCCCTGGGGAATATTCATCAGGAAATTGATGTATGCATTTGGGCATTTAAAAATGGGCACTCAAGGGAAGACATTAAACCACACACAACAGCGCAGATCTCAATCTCTGGTTTAGGAGAACTAATCTGTGAAGCGTTGCTTGGAATGCTTTCTCGTACAACAGCTAGAATCTGGGTTACAGCTCCACATCTGAAAAACAGTTCTTTAGATAAAGGACAGCTGGCAGGTCTAGTTGAATATAAAATTAAGTATACTATTCTATCCTCAGTCTTTCCAGATGCGAGCATTCAAAACTGTTGGGGACCATTTCATGAATTATATTTTTAGATTGTGGGTACAACGCATCCTTGTAAAATGGTTACCATGCAGGTATGCTTATCTGTGTTTGGCTGCAGCTCCCCTTTATACTGGCCTCCCTTTTAAACAACTCACTTGTGTGCAATTTTTTTGTAAAGCAGGACATAGATGGGGATGCCAGTTGTAATATGACATCTTAATATGCCATATGCTGAATTCTGTTTGTGTTTGTTTTTCCCCAGCTTCATGATGAGCTGGAAAAGGGTGAGAGAGACAGCTCAGAGCTACAAGAATTTGCCAACGCCATTCTACAGCAGATAGCTGATCACTGCCCTGACATCCTGGAACAAGTTGTCAATGCACTTGAGGAGTCATCGTGACCAAGACCAGTGCTAGTCCTCTGGCAAACAGCACAACCAGGGAGCAAGCCTGGTCAGTCCAAGGAATCTTGAGAATGGAGAACAGTATCAGAGGGGGGAAGAAACCAAAACTATTGGTGTGTCCTTTATGAAAACAAAACCTAAACTGTTATCTCAGCTCTTCCAGTCTACAAGTACTGAATTTTGCCTGCATTCATTTTCTCGCTGCCTTTCTACATTGAAAAATGCCTCCCTATTACTGTTCCCATTAGCTTGGGGATATGTCTGCTCAGAATTTTGTTGAGTCCAGTAAGCATGGAAATGACAGCATTTCAGACACAACCAGTTGTGGTGGTTCTTGAAGTGGTTCCAAGGAAGCAGTTGCCTTTGTTTTCCAGGTAGTCAACACCTACTTTGGCCTACTTTAATTCATGGGAAAGTTGAGCATATTTTAGTAGTGGCCCACAGTTGGCCAACATCAGTTTAGCTCGCTCAGGTTTTCCTGCCTATGTTTCCTGCCTGTTAATGTTTTATTCTAAAAGGGGATGGTATGGTAGGAAGATGTACTGGAATCCCTTGTTTTCAGTAGTAACTTCAATTAAGCAAGAATTGGCAATGTTTTTGTATTTTCTCTATTCGGTCTTGTTTTTGTTTACTGAATGGGCTATGAAATGCTAACCACTGTTTCCTTTACCTGGCTCCTTTGCTAATCTAGCCAATTTATCTTTGCGTTCTTTTTGCAGGTGCTCTGTTCATGCTTGGCTCTGCATTTTTTTTATTTCTGGGGGGGATTATTTCATATGTTTTGCATTCTAAATGTGTTTATGCCTACCCCTATACCTTCCATAACACCCTCACAATGTTCAGTGAACCAAGAACAACTTTTGTATACAGTATCCTCTTAACATATTCAAATTTAAGGATCTGAGTATACTTATGTTTTGCATATTGCAAAAACACAGTTTTGTTCTGGGCAATGCTAGTTTTATGCATAATAGCATTCACCAGAACAGAATTCAGGTATCAGTGTTCCTCCTTAAGAGAAACTGACTTTCTGGTGTTTCTTCCAGGTTTCAGGATTAAAATCATCTTTTAGAGAAGATAAGAAAAAGAGAATTAGGACATGACCTGATGCAGTAAAGGATCCCTTTAAATTACTTTCCTAACTGTTTTGCCTCTATAGTGATTGTCCTAATCACCATGCTTGGTTTTTCCAGCTTAAATGTTTCTTATATGTATGTGCCCATAATGAAGTTTCCTTGAGCCTACATTCCAAGTCTATATGTCAGGCACTCTGAAGGCCTTTTTTGAGAGGCCACAATACATTTTCCATCACAAAACACTTAAGAATCTAGTAAAGAACTTCCTATGTTAGACTTTGCCCCCTCCCTTTATTTTTTCCTTCAAATCCTGCAACCCAGACCCTGTGACATTCTAAAGAGCAAGAAAGAAAAAAAATATGAAATGTATCTTACAAATGCTTTTATACCATACTGTGTCCACCTTTGATCAGTGGCGATCCTGGCTGCTCCCCATCCCACCCCCCGGGCAAGGCAAAATTAGCCACACACTTGACCAGAAGTAATTGCGTGATATTTAAGAGGAAGAAGGCAGCTGTCTTTGGGGCACAGCCAGTTTGGGCATGATTTCAGACCATGCCACCCTGAGGGCAACCATCTTCTTCCCCTTAAATGTCACTGCAAGTATTTTCAGTCAAGGGAGTGGCTAATTTTGCCTTGCACCAGAGTGGAAAGGTGGATCCAGGCCACCGCCTTCTTAAAGGAGACGGAGGCAGTCAGTCTCGACACTGTTCTGGGCCATTCTGAAGGCCATTGCCTTCCTCTTCCTCTTTGCCTTCAAGGTCAAGGAAAAAAGCATGGCAACTATGTGGCACGCTGCAAGGGGGAGGTGGCACAGGGTTGGGTAGCAGCGTGGTACCACCACACTCCAAGGTATTTGCCCCCATTGCCTCCCCCCCCAGTACCCCACTGCCTCTAATTGTGAAAAGGTGCAGTGGGGTCATCCAGTGCCAAGTTGTTAGAGATGCTAGCCTCTTCCTTTCAGCAGCAGCTACTAGGAATACTTCAGAAACGTTGTACTGTACAACATAACCTTCATTTTGAATGGCAAGCAGTGCTTTTGCTTCGGTGTATTAGCACCTTCTTGGCTTCAGAGTTCTGGAATGGTAGTTTCAGAGCTGATGGCAGTAACAGCTTGTGGTTGATGCTTTTAGTCATAAGAGTGTGGTGGGGGACACAATGAATGTTCTCCGAGTGGAAATTGCCTTTACCGGAAGGCATGTAGACAATGACTGTACATACCAATGAGCCATGCCTCATACCAGAGACCCGCCTTTAGCCCTATTGTTTGAATCAGCACATTTTGATAGGAGCTGCTGTTTTGAAATCTCCCTTCTAGCTGCTGCTGCTTTATCCCTAATTACTCACTGTAGGAATTTAATGCTGCCTGTAAAACGATTGCAGCCTTCAGGCTTAATATAACATCTTCCCATCGCCACCACTCCCTGGCTGTCCCATTAAGTTATATGGTTGGGTCTCCAGCTGCCCTTGTTCCTGGCTGTAAAACAATCCACTCTCTCTGTGGGAGAAGCTGTGGAATTTTCCTTATCGATGTTTGAAATGACTGCTGCTTGTAAACCTCTTACCAAGATCCTCCTTGATAAATTTTTTTTCTGAAAGCAGGGAGGGGAACTAGCCAGAGATAGTCTCTTATGGCTGCTAATTCATCCTCCTTGTGTTTATTGCACTACACATAAATCATAATTCTCCATTGTAATATTTCTGGAGCCTTTAACTTAGCTGCCACCATGTGGCTGTGCTACTAACATGTTATTCTCACAAGAGTGTGTACTGGGCCCATTGCAATTCTGTCATGAAAAATCCCATTGTTTGCATTGCACTCAACTACCATCACAGCATGGTGTGTTTTTTTTTTGGGGGGGGGGGTGAGATTTGTCAAGGAGAGCCAATTCCCCCACTGGCCATTTGGTCTCTCATTCAGCAGCACTTACCTGCTCTTTGAACCCTTCCTTCTCTATCCCCAAAGTTGGAATGTGCCTCTTGCAAGTGCAGACACAGCTTTCCCATCCCATGAGTTCAGTCCTGCCACCCTGAAGCCTGAACTAAAGCCTTTGAGTGAGAGTCATTGAGCAAGACCTTTACCATGGAGCAGACCTGATCTAACTTAATCACTAATTAACCATTGAAAATAATTTCCCTGATGTCATTTGGATAGAAGTCCTGCGTGTCTACATATCACTAGAAATTGTGAGGCTTTTGACTCAAAGTTTAACATAGTCTGCAACTACTTATTCCCTTCAAAATTAGAGTACAATGTAGTTGATTAGCTGATGGATCTAGTTAACAAAGTCTCCATTACAAGGTGGTATAAATGCACAGAAGAATATAAGAACCTACATGGCTGTCTTGCTTCCAGTACACTCTGATAGACGCTACCATGTCTGCTAGAAATTAAAAATACAGCACTGAATTATTGTGCTGAAGAGATACCATTTTCAGTGTATGCATGTCTAGTTTTCAAGAATAGCCTTTTATTAGTATAAACATCTTGTGTATACTGTCCACCTGAATAGAGTCTAGTTTCCTGGATATAAGGCTTTAACTATATTTAATGAATATGTTTCTGCTCTTTCATGCTGCAAACATACTAAATTGTAAAACCTCAAAAAGGGGTTTATGAACTTCAAAAACCTTCTATAAAGGGAGAAACACAGCAATTCAATTTAATGGTTGCAGTTATTAATAGTTACCTAGGTCTAGGTAAACATCTTGACATCCTCTTTGGAAAGTATTGTGAGCCCAAAGATTCTAAACTCTCATTTCAATATAATTAAATCCAGGCAAAAGAATAATGGCATTTCAGCCTCAGAATTACCTGTTAATTAGTGAAGGCTCAGTTGGGTCATGAATGTCCTGGGCCATTTTTTTTCCTTAAAAATTGCCCACACTTCCTAGAAATCCCAAAAGTCACCCACAGCTAAGAGAATGAAGGCTATGGTGAGTAATGGCACATGCTAGTCCAATATGGGGTGTTCATTCCTGCAAACTTTCATCCAGAGGACTGCTCTTAGCCTATTTTGCAAGATTGCTCTGAATATGCGTAATTTTCATTGGGCATTTTTCAGCAGGTCATTTATCCATTCTAATTAGATAGAATAGAAGCCGGTTTATAGTTCATCAAACAGGAAGAGTCCCAATCTGAACATATCAGAAAAACTGATGGGAGTGATACAGATGTGTTTCCAAGCATATCACCATTAGAATGACTATTGGGAAAATTCCTGTATCAGGGGTTGCTAATAGAACACCATTTACCTTCCATCTCATACCATACCTTGAGTGCACGATGTTTTTCATACCCAAACTTACTGGGATAAATAATTTTATATTGATATCTGTATCGGCCATACTTTTCATGGCATCACCATATCATAGGTTCTTGTGGTGTCAGCTAGTGATAGGAAAATGGACTATGCTTCTCTCAAAGGGTTTGAAATTAGAAGTTGTCCCTTTGGAGAATTGAGCAGTAAGAGAAAGGAAAAGCAGAAAGCTCTGGATTTTATAGCACTGCCCAAGAGAAGCTAGCGGGGTGGGAAAGTCAGGCATAGGGTTCTTGGGGGCTGCCAGAACTGACGAGACAAATTTGTCTCTTGCCAATCACTCTGTCTTGTCAGGGCAGCAGGTGCTGTTTTTATAATAAAATTATTTTCTAGCGTTTTTCCATTTGAGTAGAGGGAGCCGTATCCTTCTGAGCAAAATGGCTGTCTGCTGACCTTTTTATATAAAAAAGAAAATAAGACCATTTCCAATCTTTTTAGTGTCAAAACATAAACATAAGAATACTGACTTTTCCAGTGCGTGTGAAGAGTGCTGTAACCCTGTCATAATTGGTATTTCTCTTTGACTTTTTCAAGGGTATTTCTTTTTTAAAATTTTCCTGTTTTTGTTCTCTGCTTGTCGATTATTGTCTGTGTGGTCCTCAGGCTGGGGCAGTTACCAACAATGTGTGTCTGTTGTCAGATTTAAAAAAAAAAGATAGAAGTAGAAATGAAAAAAGTTGTGTTTAAAAAATATATTAAACATTTAATGTGTCATCCAAAGGAATTCAAAATATGGAAGGGCAAAGCTCTGGACCTCCTCCCAGGTTTATAAGGAAATTGATTTTTTGAAGCCTCATGATACCTTTCAAGTGCTTTTGAAAGACCAAGGAAGACCAAACTAGTGTGGCCTCCTAGGAATGTTCCCAACTCTGGACTTTAGCCCCCTCCTGACACTGTAACGTACAGGCTACCTTTTGAAAAGAAATAGGGACAGAAGTGTAAACTAGTCTTCACTATCAGCTACTGTTTTCTGCAGGTGTCCCTGGGGCTTTAATACTGCAGTTTTAAAATAGAAGGGGTGCATTGAAGCATATTTGCACAGACATTACCCCTATTTTGTACATGTGAACTACTTAGTATTCCTAAATGCACCTCACCTCTGCCTATACCCATTTACATGTGTGTGATTAATCTGTATGTACCCACTTGTGAAAAAGTTCACCCAGACTCTTACAACAAAGGGCTAGCCGGTTTTTTCACAATATTGGGATGAAAGATTTGAACTCTCCTTTTAAATGGTCTGGCCAGCATAAATTTGCGTATAATAAATTATGCTATTGCTGCTAGGTGCATCTTAAATTATTATATGTGAATATTCTTTTTAAAAAAAATACCTAATTTAATTTTTGAAATATCTATAATTGTTTTAGTTTGAGGTTACCAGTGTTCTAAGTGCTGGGCTCTGTTTGATTCACTGTCACATGTCCCATATGGAATCAAAGCCAAAAATATTGGAATCATTGCAGTCGGCTTTCAGTCTCACACTTGAAACATGCTTGTTAATATGTGATCAAAATAATAATCCAAACTTCGTTGACATTACCCCTTTAATCAGGCTTTCTCCATCCGCTCAAATAGTGGTTCAGGTGATGTGTGGCGCATTCCTAGCCTTTCTCCTACGAAACACAGAATTTGGCCTAAAACTGGCATCTCTTAGAAAAGATCGCAAGTTTTGCCTCTCTACTAGTTCGTTTCCCCACATACACACCTGTCAGTGTGAATTTGATATGCTAGATCCTCAGGACACTAATACTTTCCAAATGTTAGTGTCTTGTTTCGGTTCTGTGCACAGATAACATAGAATTATATCAAGAAGACCCTCTTATAAGCTGCTATAACATGCTATTCATCCATTACTGCCAAAACAGTATTGCTGCTTCCTTCTGATTCACTTTATGCTGAAAGCAGAGCACCAGGTTCTGCTTTACCAAATTATTCTCTAAGGCAGCCTGGTGGACTGTTGAATAGGGTAAAAATTTGTGGGTGTCTTCCCCACATGTACACACACTACATGTGCGGATCTTTTATCTACTTAGAAAGTGATGTTGCACTTTAAGAGAGGAGGAGACCTGCTTTGCTTCTATAGACTGACATACTTTGAGTTCCTTCTGGAATGAGCAGCAGCGGGAGATGATAGATGTCTGTGATGCAAGTGCCCATGCTGCCTTCAACTTATATGTGTTTTATTGATGGAGTCATGTTACTGACAGGATAATGAATTGCAAAGAAATTGTGTTATATATTCAACTTTGCCTTGATAATATAAACACTTTTGTTGAGTTTTTTCTTTTTTATTCACAAACTAAGTTCATTCGGAAATTATAAAATTATTTAAAAGTTGTGTTGTGCTATCTGTTCTTTCAAATGGCTTTTTATCGTCTTTCTGTAATGTTTTCTCCAGAAAAGTTGCAAGATTTCCTGTTTGAAAATGCAAAGTGTCCAAATGAGATTACTTTGCCCCTTGCCAGACTTGCTTCCCCCTTATGCCGTTGCTGCAGTACCTCCAGAGGATGGTTGTGTGTCGATGGAACTGTTTGAAGAGTTTCTGAATTGAATAGAGCATGCTCTTGAAAGTGCATGAGGCAGCAGTCTTGCTGAAGCTAAGCAGATCTGGGTCTGGTCATTGTCTGGAGGATGAGACTCCCTGTAACCCTGTCTTTGCAGCATTGAGATCCATTCCAAGAAGAAAGGTTAGGATATAAATGTAATAAATAATACAGTTGGTGCCTGATGCATGTGGAAAATGCTGCTAGCTTACAATAGAACTCACAGTGGGGCACTTGCCTTTTAGCATGAATTGGGTCTCTCTGCTCCCTATAACACATTCCCCTACAAACATATCTAGAGCAATTTTTAAGAATGTTCATTTTACTACAGTGAAGGATGTGGACATATGTACTTGTGTGGAACATGAGAAAGCAAGGAAATAGGAAACGTAAACAAGCTGGCATTTCCTTCTACAACCACCTTCTTGCTTCATTTTAAAAAATGCATCTTAATGGCGGTATAATTCACCACTGCTGAATCACCATCAAGATCATCTGCTACCAGAAAACCAAATATTAATCCACCCCTAAACTCTGCAACTTAGCAACTGAACAACAATATACTCTACAGGATGTCTCTTGGCCTCTTAGGCCCAGGGCTCCATCATTTTAATATATACAACGTCCTGGTCTTGCATCTGATCCTCTAGCTGTGACTGCAGTTTTAGAATCTAAGGCAGGTGTCTTAAAAACAAACAAGTCAGACTATAGGTCAGTCTAAGTATTATCTGCCAGCTGCCCAGAGTTTGGATGAGTCTTTCCCAGTCTTATCTGGAGTTGCCAGTGATTGAAAATGGAACCCTCTGCATTCAGAATATGTTCCACCATGGAGCTATGGTCCTTCTCCTGTGTGTTGATCAATGGCAATGCCAGCCTAGATTTTAAACATCTGTATTTATATTTTGCACTGTACTCTGGTAGTAAATGCTAAATAGAATTTAAATTGCAGTCAACAATTCACATGTTGAAGGTGGTGCTTTTTGATACATGGGATTTATATTTAGGCAGTTAACTTCCACTTCCTGTTTAGCGTTAGAAGTTAACCGCTTCCTGTTTAGCGTTGGATCTAGTTTAATCTAGATGACCGGCAGCCTGTTCACATTGCGCTGTAAGCTTAAATGCTTAAAGCAATCAGTTAAAACAAGATGCACTTTGCCTCAATAAGTTTTTTAACAACATTTATGCAAGCGATCCATGGATATGGGGGCCCACCTATACTCCCTTTTATCAATAGAGGATAAAAAGTACACATTGTACTTAAGCAAGGGAATGTATGGGCTTGAGGACTTTAGGAACTTCGTAGAAACGTGTCCTCTATTTAATATTTTTCACATTACATATATTTCATCTTTGACAGACAAGAGATCTCTGGCCTTGGCTTTCTAGCCTCTCTCATTTGCTGGCTGTTGCTTAGCTGCACAAAACTGTGCAATTTAAATACAACATTACATTAGAATTTGTCATTCAGAAAACACAAGGAATTGCATTTTTCTCAAATGATATGGTCTGTCAGAACACTGGGGCTGCCCAGGTTCAAGCATCACAAACCCAGGAAGTGGTCAGAGCACCAAGTATGAAAGCCTTCATAAATACCAAAGTGTGAACTGGACTGAAGATTCTCCCACTAGAAGAGATGCCTGAGGCGCAGCTTGGAGGGGTTGTAACAATAACATTGTTCATGCGAAAAGGCAAAGGTGCCAGATCCCTTTCATGCATTCTCAGGTTACCATTTATGTGCTGAGCAATAAAAAAAGTGCAAGATGTCCTGAGGCTTAAGAATCCCAGTGAATCAAACCAAAGGCTAGTTGAAAAGCTGCTGTTGATTAGTATAGAATATGGTAAGGATCTCATTAGGAACATTTAATGTTATTCTCAGACTGGGCTTATTTTTGTATTTTTTGCTATGCGCAACGGAGGCAAAGCACTTGCAGGATTTATCTACACATTGGGTCAGCACTGCATTGGATCATAGTCTCTTACTGTGTATTGAAACATTCCTCCACGTTGAGATAAGTTAACTTTCATGCCAGAAATCTGGTAGAACTCTGTACCATTTTATCATTTTAGTATTTCACCCTTCTAACATGCCTGGGACAATATCATGGCTGAACAGAATTTGATCTTGGGCTTTTCAAACTTTTCAAACTTCAGTCTAATATGTGCACCATACTGGCTCCAGTAATTGGTGGTGTGGTACTTCCAAATACTTTTTGCCCTACCCTGCAACTTCTTAAGACAGGTCCAGTAAATAAGAATCTGTCTTGCCCATGCTGCATGTTCTATTATGCCAATTCATCTGTTCTCACCGTCGAAATTAATGGGGCAGCCAGTTTGTCCATTAGGTCCATGTGGCTTTTAGAGCACCCAGGTAACCAGAGGCCCTTTTTTCCTTCTAAGGGCCATTTATATCAATCTATCAATAGTATTTATCTACTGCTTTTCAGCACAAAGTTCACAAAGCGGTTTACAGTTAAATAGTAATAATAAAGTTAAATCTTAAAAAAAAATGTAGAATACCACCAGCAACAGCCACTAGAAAAGACACTGTAGGGGTGAAGAGGGACAATTACTCTTCCCCTGCTAAATTTAAGAGGAACCCCACTTGAAAAAATGCCTCTTGCCCAATTAGCAGAGGTTATCACAATAGTGCTGTCTTTGTCTTGAATGCTCTAGACCAGTGGTTCCCATGCTCTAGTCCAGTCGGGACCCACCAGTGGGTCATGAGCCAATTTCATGTGGGTCATGAAGCACCTAGAACAGCCATATTGAAAATATTAGAAGATGGGATGCTGGAAGGGGGGAGGGTTGTGTGGTTGTTTTGCTTGTCAAGGCTGTAAATAGGCTTTTTTCTGATTCACTTTGCTATTGGAAAATGGCACAGAAATAACCCAACTTATTGCTGCATTCTCTGGAAAGCAGCAGGCTTTGGCATTGCACTTCCGGCCATGACGTCACTTTTGGTGGGTCCCAGACAGATCATCATTCTAAAAAGTGGGCCCCGGTGCTAAAGCGTTTGCGAACCACTGCTCTAGAAGAAATAGCTCTGATACAGGGGTGTCAAACCTGTTTCATATAGTGGGCTGAATAGCGTTCATGATGCCTGAGAGGGACAGGAAGTAATGTCACAGAGCAGGAAATGATGTCATTGAGCAGATCATGACCAGAAACAAGTATTTTTTTCCTCACTTAGGAACTCATTAGTTGCAAATAAGTCTTGGTATTGAAAAAACTTGAATGTGGGAGAAAACCCAGTTATCACACAGGCAGCCATTTCAGCAGTGACACCTCAGCCCAGCTCAGCAGCGAAGATCTGCTGATGGTAGTGCAGGTAGAACCTGAGGGCTGCTTCCAGCCCATGGGCCTTACATTGGACACCCCTGATCTGGAGTCCTTATCTAATATTTCTGTTCTAAGCCTGGAGAGGAGCTCAGTTTGATGCGCAGCAGCATTACCTTCACTGACATCATGATGGGTGAGCACCTGCATACCTCAGTGCTACTCATTAACTTGGAAATGTAAGCCAGGAATTTTCAAGTTCTAACACAGCAATAGCAGATGTGCTTGAGAGAAACCTTTCTGGCTGCCCATGCTGCTTTCAGACTCCATGTTATATCATGGCAAAGGCAGAAACCAAACCCCTCCGTGCTTCAGCCACGCCAGCAATGCATTTGTGGCATTTCTGATGTCTTAAAGTGACATTTTTGTGAATACATTACTTGCAAAATAAGAAGTGTTACAAAAGTGTGATTGAAATATTGTGTACGTGTCCTAAAATAATGTAGAGTTGGGGCCCGATCCTATTGAGCCCAACCCAGGCGGTTCACTCATACCGCCCGTGTCTCTGTCCCGAATGGCCCCGTAAAGCACCTCCAACGCTGGCAGTAAGCTGTTACTGCTGGCGCTGGGGTAGCCCCATGACAACAGCAGCCAGGGGCACCCTGGAGGGAGCCCTGCTTGCCAGAGAGCAGCAAGTCTGCCGCTCACCAGTGATGCAGCCATTCTGGGCAAAACAGGAGGGCGTTCTAGGGTGGGGGAGGGGTAGAGCGGGGGCAGGACAGGTGGCAACTTGCTGCCGGTTCCTGACACGGGCGGCCTTACTCAGATGCCCTTGCTTCTGCCTCGGCTAAATAGACAGCACAGAAGCAAGTAGACCTGTTGCCTGCCCTGCACCCTTACCACAGAGGAAGGAGATAGATGTCGCCTTTCCCCGCGGAGGCTCCCGTGGCTGCCACAGGATGCGGGGTAGCTGCTTGGCTACCACTGCGCTCTTGGGCGGTTAGGCAGCATAGGATTGGGCCCTTGGTGTGTGTTGGAAGACAATATAGTATGATTTATAGATAGATGTATTTCATGGGCAGCACAATCCTGTCACGTCGACGCAACGTCGTTGCATTGATGCTACATCATCAGCGCTGACACGGGGGCACCGAGCTGCACCCCCATGTCGGCGTCATGCTCTCAGGCTGATGCTACGAGTAGTGTCGGCCTGAGAGCGCTGATGGCAAGCCTCCCTCACATCGGCCGAAGCCGGCCGGTGCAAGGGAGACTCCGTGTCCACTCAGACATGGGATTGGTGTGGGGAGGGGAGTTGGGGGTGGGTCGTGGGCAGGCTTGGGATTTGGCCATAAGGCTGCATCCTAAGCCCAATTGGGAGGCCATACGGCCCCGATTTGGACCGCACGGTCTCCTTGGATCTGTGCCTGCTGTTTAGCAGGCGCAGATCCGAGTAGCACATTGGGGAGGCTGGAACGTCCCCATTGGTAAGGGCGTGAATGTGTCCTTACCTTTGGGAGGCTCCAGCCTCCACTATACTCTGGCTGGTCTTGCCAATCCAACGCAGTATAGGATTGCACTCTTAGTCAATGTACGGAAGCATGTAGATGCTGTTGCCCAGCTATTGCTTTTACCCTGATGTAATTGCCAGTGTCATAAAATTAGCAATGAGCCTGTGGATAAAGACTTGGACTAGGAGCTTGAATGTCAGGCTCCTTTTGTGCCATTATTGTGGCCTTGGCCAAGTCACTGAATCCGGCTTCAGTTTCACATGGTAGGTTGGAGAGATGAAGTAACAACTACGCTGTTTTTGTCCTCATGTATCAATATGCGTAGCTCAGAGGTTCCCAACTTTTCCTGGTTCACAGCTCCTTTAGCGTATCAGTAATTTTGTTTTTCCCAGTGTCCTTAGACCAAAAGAAAAATAGCAAAACCTTGCACTTTCTTCTGGTTAAGGACCAGACCATGGATGAAAGTTTAAAAAAATGCACACATGTCAAAGCATAGCCTTATTTAGCTTGCAAATGTATTTTGGCCAGAGAAAAATGCAAATAACTTTACAACACATGCAAATGCATGCAAAACCTAAATAAACAGAAATGAGAGCAAAATAAAAAAGAGTGTCTATGAACGTCGGATGAAATTGGATGAAAGTAGAAAGCACATGGACAAAATTTGAAACGTAATTACAATTGAGAGAGAAAAAGCAATGCAAGTTGAGGTATTGCTGTATGGCAGCCCTTCAATACCATGGACTGTCAACTAGTAGCCTTGCTTATGCTGAAAGATCAGGATGGCTGATGCATTCAGTCAAAGCGTTTGTCTTTCTGTTGTTCACATTTACTGATAACTTTTAACGGTTGATCTTGCAATTTTCCAATCTTGGATGCTTACCTTGGACTAGCGTTTTGGAAAATTGTAGCAAGCCCTGGAAGCTATTTCTGAAACCAGCATTTGTCAGCCGCCGCAACCCAGTTTGATATTACCTCATCTTTGCTTAACTCTAGGAGTACAGATCTGTAGACGGAAATCTCAGGACTGGGTAGAATGAAGGGGTGCAAAGGTACATCGGGAAGGGCGTAGGAGTCCGTGTAGAATAATATGTTGAAAATATCTTAGGTAATACTAATGTATTTATATTCTACTTTAGAAAGCACTGAACTGAGTACTTGAGGCTTCCAGGAGTCTCCAGGCTATGAGCAGACCTAGATCTCCTTTGCTTTACCACCAGTAGTAAAAGAATAGGTTCTTCAGATCACTCACTTGGCCTGCAAAGCTTCCTGTATTACATGCCATAATGTCTGACTTAAGCTTATTTATTTAAAACCTGTATGAGTTGCCTTTCAATTAAAAAAGAACTCCAATGCAGATTTAAAGTATTTTTTTAAAACAACCACAAACAAATTTGAAATGTTATCTATCTAAAAGCAATAAAATCAAATTAGAAAAATAAAACCTATGACCCCATATCATAAACGAGCAATCAGAATATAGAAACCAGCCATCTTGGCCTGCTGCCTGGAGGCCACCAGGAAAGGCAGATGCTCTCATTGAGCGGGATTTCCATAGTTTCAGCAGCATCCCAGAAAAGGCCTGATCCTGCATTGCAACTTGCTGTACTCTAGGCAGCTGCTTGATAATGGCCCTAGTATGAGCCAGGGTAGGACTCTGCATTTTCCATTTATACGTCTAGATCAGTTTTGAGTCCTTAGACCTGAAGTTGCTTTGTCTAGGCTCCAAGGTTTGAACCTTGGGGTCAGCTCAATCGGGCAGCGGCCAAGGCCACTCTCTGAGATTGCCTTTGCTCTGCTTTGCCTGTTTGGGAGGACTGGCAGTGAAAATGATGAGGACCTAGGGAAGGGGTATCTCCGCCAGAGCCCCCCACCAAACCCGAAGCCAGTTTCTCAAGCTGCCTTTCCTTACCTTCAGGAAGATTGAGCAAGGGGCTGTGTGTGCCTCTTACTCCAGCAACAGACAGCTTGTCTTGGGAGCCTGAAGCAGTGGCCTTCATCACGAGCCAGTAGAAAGATTGGGCTTGAACCTGAGGAAGAAAGATGATTCTCCCTTGTGTGTGTCGAAAAGGCTGAGGTAACAATTGTTCAGGCAAGCGCACGTTTAACACTGAGTGAACATTGTCGCCCCCATCCTCTCCCCCGCCCCCCATTCCCTTTACAGCTTGTTTATAGCCTGCTTGTTTTGCGGCTGGCTGTATAGTCGGCCATTGAAGTGTAATAATTGTCCTGAAAGCTAAAAATTGCACGGAACAGTCTTGAACTTCTGCCACTTTGGGGATTGGGGACCCTCGTTGCATGCTGATACACTGATTGCCGTTCAGTGGTGTATTTTGGCTTTGCTTTTATTTGCCTTATTGTCGCTGTGGAGATAACCAAGACAGACTGTTTACACAATGGGCCAGGGTTCACTCGCAGGCTGCTGGGCTCGGTCTGAGAAGTGGCTGGCTGCTAACAGGCCTGTCAAAGCAGGCTTTTTGCAGAGGAAGGCGTGTGTGTGTGTGTGTGTGTGTGTGAGAGAGAGAGAGAGAGAGAGAGAGAGCGCTGCGGTTCCCAAACATACGAATAAGGGAAAATATCTGTTTGGGCTTGGCAACAATGTCGAGTCCCAGGCCTTGGATCATAAAGGATATGTCTCACCCAACAGCCTGATGAGGGGTGGAGGGAAATAGCAGGGTCCAATATACAGTACTTTGAGGGCCAGCCATTTACAAAAGTGACCCTGACAGAGCCCCTGGGAAAAGCCAACTGCTCCCCAGATGATGCAACTTGAGGCGAGGGGTATGGTGTGGCTCCTGGTTAGCACTGCCCCTAAGCCAGAGGAGAGAACCACATTGTGAAGGCTTCATCTGGGACTGAGGATTTGGTGAATCACAGAATATATATTTGTAAAGAATGCATATTTGTAAAATGTATATTTGTAAAAACCCCATTGAAAAATGGTGGTCTAGACGAGTGGTCTTCAACCTTTTTTGTGCCACAATCCCAATAAATCAATAAGTAACTGAAGTATGAGGTTGGGGACTCACTGCCAATCTCGTCACATCCCAGGCCCTGATCTGCCCCCTCGCTACCCATCCAATGCTCCCACCTGCCCCATTTCCCCCTTCCACATGTGCCTTTACAACAGCCCTGTGAGGTAGTGGCCTGAGCAGGGTTGGCCTTAGAAACTGTAGGGCAAGACAGTGAGAAGAGGCTGTGCAGGACGATATAAGTAAGTCAGCTTTGATAAGCCAGTACCATTATTGGATTGGATCCAAACCCTCTCTTGCCTAGGCTTTGAAAGCTTGCCATGACCCGGCCCCATTGGGGTCCTGACCCACAGGTTGAAGAACACTGGTTTGCCTTGGGCATTTGCTTTGGCATGGGAAAGGCGGGATATAAATTCATCAAATAAATAAAGAGCTGACTGTATTGTCAGTCGGTATCATCAAAAGCTTCAGGCTGGCCTATCTGGGATCTGCTGCCTGCTCTTGTGTCCTTATGGATCTGTTCACATGTTCAGTCGTGGAGAGACATGTATGCACATGAGAATCATCCCAAATGCGCCCCTGCAATATTGACAAGGGTTTGCAGGCAACTGCATCACTTGATTTCTTTGCACTGTCTCACTTGGCATTTGATAGTTGGCAACTGCGTGAGCTTGGCTCCAGTGAAGAGCGCTGTCATAACGGTCTGGTCATAGTTGTTGATCTGTAATGATCCATTCACCAAGTAAATCATCCTCTGGTGTTGCAGTGATGAAGGGCATGTGTGAGCCAGTCCTGCTTGTGCAAGCACCCTCTGCTTGTGCAAAATAGCAACCCAAAGAGTAGAACAGCAGAGTGGAACAAACATGGACCTGGCCTTGGATTCCTCGAGCCTATGAAGGTGAACTGAGGCCAAAGGAGCCTTGTCATCTTTTGTATTTGTATTGGATGCAACAGAGGCATGTTGAGAGCTGGATGACGACACAACATCCCACGCCTTTTCCTGTTTTGTTGTCAAGACAGTCACATTGTTAAACGTTCCAGTACAAAGCCATTTACTGAGCTGGGCATGTTGAGACACAATGTGAATATATTTTAGAATTATGTCACAGCACAATGTGTTAGTCTACAGCTGTGCAGTTAAGCGTCTGGCTGATTTGTTTGGGTCTGTATTTAAATTAGTGTGTACTTTTAGAAGAAATATTCCCACTGAAGGCAGCCAAAAAGATCTAATTGTTGTGTTAGCACTGGCTGCTTACATGGCTCCTGGCTATGCCTGCGTTAATCCTGTCCTTGACAGAGAATGGGGGAGAGATACTTTTCAAGTAGCTAGCATGAGACAAAACTGAACACAAAATACAAATGCAACAGGCTAAGATGTAACCATTTCAGAGGAGAGCCGGGGCATTGTGCCTTGACAATGTTTGCAATATAATATACCAGTTGAGTTCTCTATGTCCACAGCATCCTTTACCATGTTATAAATTGAAATGTGTTCCTGGGTTCAGTTCACATGCACTTTCAATGCACATTCAGCACAACTGGTAGAAATAAATGCCCACAATGTTTCCCATCAAAGTGGGAACTTCCAAAGAGGTTTCTGTATTTTGCCAAAACGGAGGGGGGGGGAGTGTTGGAGGGAAAAGAAGGTGTTTATGACATTGTTTGATTCCCTATAAGAGTGGAAATGTAGGGTACAGGTGGTGGTGATGGTGGTGGTGGTGATGATACCACTAAGACTCAAAGTGTGAATGCAGCAAACAAAAAGTGTTTGAAAACACATCTGTCATAATCAGAAAATGAAATGGTATGCCAGGAAGGGAGCTAGCCAGTTAGTGGAAACTGGATTTGCCTTTGTTTTAATGAGTGTATAGAGAGCTTCTCATATATGTGTGAGAGCCAGGGCTGAGTGTCATCATTTATGCTTGATCGTGTGAGGCTCTGGGAGAGTTACCAGATACAAAAAGGAACAGAGTGCCTGTACCTTTAACCATTGCATAGAAGAGGGAATTTCGGCAGGTGCAGCTCATCATGGAAGGGTTTAAAAAGCTGCACTACACCTGCCAAAGTTCCCTCCTACATGAAGCAACCTGGCACATCAGTGCAATCTGATGCATGTCTACTCAGAAGTAAGCTTCATTGACTTGAATGGTACTTAGGCTCAAGAAAGTATACATAGGATTGCAGCCTTAAGCACCTACTTTTAAATACTGAGTTTGCAGCTATTGATGCTGCCTTCCACACATTTGCTTGCGTGCCTGATAGACACTTGTCATTTATAGACCAAAGCCTGAAAGGTGGGTCAGCTTATAAATGGAGCAAGGCATAAGAAAAGATGAGGAGACAGTGCGGTGTTTGCGTACTTGTTGGAGACTGATGGTCCCCTTTAATGCCGGAAAGAGCAAACAACTTCCAGTGTTTTTGTTTACCTTCAGAGGCTTTCAGGTAAGTCCTAAATTACTAGAGATTTGCATCAGATGCCATTAAAAGCCAGACTGTGCATTTCATCCTAAAGCAGACCATGCAGAGATAGTGTCTGGCACTTTTTGAAGCAGGTGTGCGCCATTTTGTAAGGATTTGCAAGGAAACGACATTGGCTGATGAGATAGCTGGCAATAAATAGTGAATGCTCCTGGATGGAAAATGGGACCAGATCTTGAATCACAGGAAAAGCCTTCTAAAACTGTCCTTTGCACCACTGTATGGAGTCTGTAGTTTCATGCACATGTACATTAATGTCTGAAATATTTGTTACATGATAATAATAGAATTAAATTCTCAATGAGTCACTGACTTTCAGATAATTCGGACATACCGTTTTAGAAATTCACCCTATTTTTGTGATTTTAATCAAGTGAAATTTTGGTTCCTTGTCAGTTCTGCATTGCTGAGTGATGGTGAAATTATTATGTATGTAGTACCATCAATTGTGTTTTTCCACTCTTGCCTTAAGGAGTTCCCAATCTAAGGAGTTCAACCAGTAGGGGAAATTTTTTTAAAGACCTTTTTAAAAAAAACCATTTTCCTCATACAAGTAGGAGCTCTCAGTACATCTGTATGGGAACTCTAAATCTCAACCAATTTTCATGTCCCTTGGAGCATCTTCATTTCTAAAGTCTTGACTCTCATGCTAATAGGAATGTAATCCAAACCGGACCACCCACAAAGATTATGATGTCTCTGGGCTCTCCCTAAACTCCAGAGGTTTGCATATGTTTGAGGCTGGGGTCTACTGGCAGTGCAGCGAGTAAAATTCTGCTGGAGCCCCTTCTTTTCCTGAGACCTTTTATTTTGTTTCCAAGCTATTTGCCCTGGGAAAAAAATTCTCACTGGAACCAACTTTAAAACTTTTTCCTGCTGAGCAAACAGCATGCATGGGTGCAAAGTAGACTTGCCGGGTTTTCAAATATTCGGTGGGAAGGTAACAGCGTTCCATGCGCTATGGTGTATAGTCATGCCGGCCACATGACCACGGAAGCTTGTCCTTGGACAAATGCCAGCTCTTCGGCTTAGAAATGGAGATGAGCACCGCCCCCTATAGTCGGTCACGACTAAACCATTTGGTCGTGGGAAAACCTTTACCTTTTTACTCCATTCCATAGATCTTTCTTTCCTCCCCTCTGTGGCAGTGAAGTTTTGGCTTCATTCTGAACCATTTTTGCACACTCAAGAGTTTTCTTCAACTATGTGTTTCAATGCAGTTATTACTGTGTTTGCATGTCTGCACATCAGACATGTTTCTTAGAAACCACTGTGTGTATGAGAGAGATAATTACTCTGCGTTCCATTTGGTTTGGGCTTTACATGCCCTTTAAAGGATGCAGAGTGACGTTGCTTGGTTTTTATGGGCTTGTATGTTACTTTGCAAAGTTACTCATGAGGAGGAAAGCCATGAATTGCATGGGCCACCCCTAGCAAAAGGCTAATAAAATGACTTGCTCATGCACCTTTTCAGTCTGTCAGCACGGAAGCATCTTACATAAGGTCTGCTCCAGAAAGAATGAAGATGCCTTTATCAAGGCAGTCCTTTGCTGTGCATGGATAAAGGACATGACTTGTGTTGTCTGTACTCCTCTTAGCATATAAAATAAAATGCAGAGTAGCTGTTTGGGGAAGTAGGAATATTACTTTAGATAAAAAGTAGTCCTCCCACAAGGCCATGCAATGGTTTGGATTCTCATCAAGGATTCAGACTATCATTGGATTGTTGCAGGCCAGAGCTGTTTTCTTTCCAGGCTTGAGTTGTGGTGATTTATTTTTCCAGGAAAACACAATGGCAGCATCAGCCTCTCTCTCTCTCTTATGCACAGACTAAGTGCTATTGAGCCTTTTCAGGGCTCTGGTGCTCAAAGGAGTTTCCTGTTTACAGATCCTGCCCACTTCTTGCTTTTCACTTTTTAAAATAAGAAAAGAATATTGGGAGGGGGTTGGCTCCAGTGGTGTCATCTACTCTCCCGTAGATGGAACGCTGGGCGGGACTTACGCATGATCGGCAGCCCATCCACTCACTTCCGTTTTTTCCCCGCTCGCCGCGCGGCTTTCCCCAGCCTCGGAGGGGGCGCCTGCTCACCGGGGGGATGGGTGGGGGACGCGCCAGGTGCCTGGGCGAGCAGGCGCCCCCTCTGAGGCCAGGGAAAGCTGCAGGGCGAGCAGGAAGAAAGCGGAAGTGAGTGGACAGGCTGCCGATCACGCGTAAGTCCCGCCCAGCGTTCCATCTACGGGAGAGTAGATGACACCACTGGTTGGCTCCAAAAAAATTCTGCAAGGAAACCGGAATTAAAGCCTCTCTCCTCCTTCAATTGACATTGGATCACTGCAGCAGCCATTAACCAGAAGCAGCAATTGAACAAGACCTGCAAACAAGAGACTCTTGATTAGCGCTAGAAATGGACCTTGATTATTAGTAAACAATATAGGAGGATCTTGACCAAGGCCATTGACCATTGCTGGATAATATAGTCCAAGGGGCTTTGTGAAGCCTCCAATCTCCAGCTTCCACAATAGGGCTAAAAGGCTCTAGTTGAAAGCAAGTACTGTTTCCCATATGTGCAGAAACTTTGGTGCAACTAGTACTATAAGCCTGAAAATGGAACAAGTCCTATAGCCGGGGTAGTAATGGATTGGCTAGGTTGGTCCATGCCCATCAGAGGGTCCACCTGGCTAGATGGGCTAGCCCCCTATTGGTGACAGTTGCAGTGTCCAGTATGTCATCAGAAGTGGGTGTGTGGCAAACCAAAGGATGCAGTGTAGGACTTGGCCCCAGTGCTCTGATGTTAGCATTGCCCTGTAACCATTCCAGATCCTAAGCCATTCTTAAGAACATAAGAAGAGCCCCACTGGATCAGGCCAAAGGCCCATCTAGTCCAGCTTCCTGTATCTCACAGTGGCCCACCAGGTGCCTAAAGGAGTTCAGTAGACCACAAGATGCTTGCATCCTGTTGCCACTCCCTTGCACCTGGCATTCTGAAGTAGCCTACTATTAATGTAAGGAGGTTGCCAAAACCCATCATGGCCTATAGCCCACGATGGACTTTTCCTCCAGAAATCCATCCAGTCCCCTTTTAAAGGCATCTAGGCCAGATGTCATCACCACCTCCTGTGTCATTCAATTCTGCCCTTCCTACACTAGCCTCAGACGGGTGGATGTGACAGCCAGGAACACATATATGCTTGCAGAATGCCAGCTCTCTTGACCAGTGTGTATGCACATGTGCACATATGCTCACAAAATAATGTGCCTTTGTACTGTCGTCTATCTTTCTCTATGAAAAGTTAGTGTGTAGCTTATGGGTCAAAGGCATGTGGCCACATTATGGCTAAGCCCTGGAGTGCCTGACCCTAACCAATTCTTCCTTCCCATTGTTTTGTTGCATCTTTCTCTTATTTTACTGTATCTGCCTGGTCTTGTTCTGCAGCTAAGTCTTTCCCTCCTGCATTTGCCTTGTATGCCACTCATTGCCCCTAGTAGATCAGGTGTGTGGCTAGCATTAATGGGAAATGCCAGCGTTTAGTCATAGGTGGTCTTATAATCAAGGGTGAGATGTTCATAAAATTGTGTGTGTAGGAAAGCACCCTAAATGTTTTGCAGTGTGTGTGTTGTCTGTGGCTGGGTCACAGTTACAATGCCAGGTACATTAAGAGAACGATAAACATGAACTCCAGCTGTAACTGGTTTTTACTCTTGCAATGCAGGGGCTAAATGCATGCTTTGTATACTCCTGTAGTGTATCATCACCAAAGAGTGCACAGACTCTAGCCTTTTCATGTGGTTCTTATTCCACCTCTCATCTTCCTAGATCGCAAAGAGGAGGTGAGAGGAACAAGGCTGACCTTTGGTGTTTTTTTTGGGGGGGGGGTTAGAGAGCCCAGCGTCCAGGCATTAGAACACACGCATGCACACAGGCGCTGGTTCACAGACCCTCCAGCTCTGAAGGAGTCAAAGGTCAGTTTGGGAAAGTGATTTATGGCCACTCATTCACTCACAATTTCTGGGAGCTCAGCAAAGGAAGAGGATATGAGTCAGAGGAAGAAATGAGTTCATGGGCTGCTACTGTGTGCTGTTAAACTTTGCAGGACTTTCTTTCCTGCGATAATGACAGCAATTATTTAAAAACGGGGGGTGCACCAGCCTATGATGGCCACTAAAGACTGTATTATGGCACTGCAATCATGCTAACTTTGGTAATGATGGTGAACCCCAATGGAAGCGGTTTTTGACTATTTCTGTGTCTTGGCCCCTTGTCCAAGCAAATGTAGAGAGAAGGCTTCCCCAATGTAAAGAAACATGCAGCCTCCTAGATTGCAAACAAGATCTCCTAGGATTATCCGAGGTTGCTTTTTGCTAAGGCCTGGGTCCATCTAGCCCAGTACAACAGTGCTGACCTGTGAGTGGCTCTCTAAGGGCTCACGCAGGGGTCTTTCCCAGCCATGCTCTCAGGGGTCCTTTAAGCGCTGCAGGGCCTTCAAACCCAAAATCTTCTGCACTGAACTATTTTGTGTTTGGCTGTATTATGGCCTTGAAATGGTAGTTTCACACCTTAGGAGTCATTTTTGGGAAGGACAGAAAGGTGGAGTGCAAATCTGTAAATGTGTAAGCATGTACTCTACTGCTGGGGATGGCTTCTCACCTGCTCAGCGTGGCTGATGCGATGTTCACCTCTGTTGGTTATACTCCATCAAGCCACATTCCACCCCAGCCCTGGCCACCAAGGAGGAGATATGGCTTAAGCAAGGTTGCAGACTCTTTCAGAAAGGTGTCTTTGGGGCTTTGGCAGATCGCCACAGGAATGGAATGGCAGAGTTGAGGAGCAGCTGCCAAGAGAGTCTCTCTGAGCTCTCTATGTGCAAAGTGTCCTACACTTTTGGCACATGGAGGGTAAACTGAAGAGGGGCATTCCCAGCCACTAGTAAAGGCTATGGGTAAAATATGGAGGTGGGGACAACCTCTTAGGTGGATCCAGGCTATTTAGAGCTTTGAAGGTCATCACCTGTCCCTTGAATTGGGGCTCAGACAGCAATAGGAAGTTCCAGGATAAGGCCTCTGTCTTGATGGATTTTGCATTGTGTTATTATAGTATATCATCCCTTGTCTATCCCAGCTACACTGCAGACTGAGATGCCTGCAGGAGAGGTGCCAGAAGGAAAGAACTACACTTGGCATGATCCCATGCAGGCTTTCTGCACTTGGAGAGGAAGGGGGCCTGCTTTGTGTCCACACGTTCATTTTGCTGCAAGGATAAGCAAAGCTGACAGTGTGGGCATCTGCCATTCAGTGCCTGTTTTGCACTTTGGGTGCAATAGTGATATAAAGCTAAATACAGCTTGGTCGTACAAGCACTTCTGATAGGGAACTGTAACTACTCATGGAACAGCAGTTGTGCAAGAACGATGATGTGGTTGTGTTTTAAGGGTTGTGTGCTGTGAAGGCATTTGGGCCACTGCATGCATACCTGCGCTTGTTCAAAATTCATATTGCTCGCTGTGCTGAAAATAACTCTGCCTCCTGCCTCCTTTAGCCAATGTTCTTCCACATTGGGGTTGGAGCCCCAATGGGGTCATGAAGCCTCCTTTGTGGGGTTGTGGCAACTTACAGTAATGAAAAGGTTGGACCACTGAACAAAAGCACCACAAGGTAAAGGGAGTGCATCTGGAGTACCCCTTTGGGTGCCAGGAGATGGTGTCCCAGTCCTGCTCAGGTTCTTAGCAATTGTGCTGAAATAGTTTTCACTAGTGACATGCTTCAGGATAACTTTTTCTGCTCTCTCTAACAAGAATATTTGGTGACAGTGAACAGTGTTGGGAAGGCATAATGGAAGTGGGGAGTGAGCAGTGATGAGGGGCAGAGGTGGACAGATAAGGTCTCAGGAGGGGGGCAGGAATGACAATGGGTCCGAAGTCTCTGACTTTATTGATATAGTTATATATTGGGGTCATGGCACAAAAAAGATGGAGTGTGGAAGACCTTTAGATCATTCTTTTCACGTCAGCATTCCAAGGACCAATAACTTTACTTTGTTTGGTGGTGGCCGCAATGGCAGGCCCTGCAGACGTTCTTGTACGGAGAGGTAGTGTAGTACAGTGGTCAGAGTGTCAGGCTTGGACCAGGCGGATCAAACTACCTCACATGAGCACTTCTGAATTTGAAAGCATGCATTGAGTGTATGAGGAACTGACTCCTGACCTACACACAGTTGTCTGAAAGCATGAAAGTCTGAAAGCCTTCCATGCTTCCAGGTGTTTATGTGGGGGCTCTGTTTAGGCATTCAAATGCACACCTATAGCAGGAAGGGCGGAGCTTGTGATCAGTGTCACCAACCTACACACATGAACACACAATTAAATGCCTGAACAGAGTGATGGGTTGTTGGGACAAAATGTGATAAACATTGAGATCCTTGGGGGAAAAAGACTGGATAAAAAGTGTAATAACCACATATTTACTGTCTGAAACAACAACAAAAAACCCAGACTTCAACATTTGCTTCTTCCTTTTCTGAGGTCCCTTTGAAATTTGGGGGAATTCCAGTTACCAAAACTGTTTGCTATCCCCATTCATTGTGTGCTCCTTACTCTATATCATGCTAATGCATCTCTCAATCAGTAGAGCTCAGTTTTACACAAGTTTCTGATTATCCAAATGTTTGGGATATTCTCAAGGGCTATTTGGATAAACAATGTTGTATTTGTAATGGCATGATTAAGGGTAAGCCCAAAGAAAATAGAAACCCAACTCACAGGAGTTCTCTGGTTTCTATGAGAGCCTTGCATTCTTGGCAGCTTCAGTGGAAGGCTGCCTTAGCTGTGGAGCATCTTCCCTTTCTTTGGATAAACAAAGATTGGTGGGGGCAGGACAAAATCCCTACGCTAGGGCACATCTGCTCTCTGCATGGCTTGTGAAGCAGGATCACAAAACCATCGCTCAGTGACTGAACCATCACTGAGACATCACTCAGTGATCAAACACGTGTTGTGTGTCAGAAGCTTCCAAGTTGCACACCTGGCATTTCCAGGCCAAATGAAATTCTGGTAACAGGGCTAGGAAGGACCCCTACCTGCTCCCAGAGAGAGCCACTGCCTCTCCAGGTAGGCAGTATTGGGCTGAACAGAGTTAACAATCTGCCTCTCCATGTGAAGAAGCTTCACATGTGGATACACAGTGCAAGTGGGCAGCAGCAGCAGGGTATACAGATGGGGAATGAAAGTAAATAACAAGTTTGCTTTGAAGTGCACAGTGATGTATTTACAAGCTTTCTCAGTGAGGTTTTTTTTGGGGGGAGGGGGGAACCCATCTGTTTCCCAATGGTTCTCTCTTGGTTCATAATGTTGCAGAATGTAAACTGGTGATATATATATTATCATATTGCCCCCTGGGAATTTAGTTTGATTTCACCTGCTCCATATCACCAACCATTGTGAGAACTGCCTCTTCTCCTCAAACAGCCATGCCTTAAAAAAACACTTTCACATTTTACACAGTTCCATGAAATTAAAATCTTGCACCCTCCCCGTGCAGACTTATACATTTTTTTCCATTTTGATTCTTGTAGAGATGGATGCCTTCCTCATAAACTGAACCTGGGTTGGCTAACAAAATAATTTTAAATAAACTGCAAACAATGAAATCACAACAGAAACATAATGCAATATAAAAACAGTAGCATAGAAAGACCTCAATTTTCTTATTAACAGCTGAATTAATAATAAAAATGTGTTCAAGAATTGCCTAAAGATGGCGATTTCCTGCAGTTGACAGTGATCAGTACTGTATGATTGATATGGTCTTGCCCAAAAGATACAAATTAAAGTAAAACCAGAGAATGATTGACCCTTCCATCCATTCCCATCCTGAAGAGAACAGGTAAAAATGAGAGGTGGGGAAGAAAGGGAAGAAACTAGTGTGCAGTCTCTGGGTTTTAGAGGTAGCCTACCTCTTAGTCGAGTAGGTGTATCCTCTGTTAACTTGATTTACTTATTTGAATATATAACGGTACAAGTCACCCAACAAATCAGTAACAAACAAAAACCAGTAGCCAACTTGATGACACTCACACAACTGAATATGAGTACTAGTATTAGCTCTGATATAGGGATGTGGTGGCGCTGCAGGTTAAACTGCCGAGCTGTTAGCAGTTCGAGACCATGCAACGGAGTGAGCTCCCATCGCTTGTCCCAGCTCCTGCCAACCTAGCAGTTCAAAAGCACCTTAAAAAATGCAAGTAGATAAATAGGGACCTCTTCCGAGGGAAGGTAATGGTGTTCCGTGCACCTTGGCGTATAGTCATGCCAGTCACATGACCACAAAAGCTTGTCCGAGGACAAATGCTGGCTCTATGGGCTTAGAAATGGAGATGAGCACCGCCCCCTACAGTCGGTCACGACTAGACCATTCAGTCGTGGGGAAACCTTTACCTTAATTAGCTCTGACACATGTAAATAAGAGCTGATTCATACTGTTTTGGTTTGCTGCTGTCATAACACCTCATTGCCTCTTATCTCAGAACAATCAGTCTCATTGGTCAGTTTTGAGTTAAAGAAATCCACTTTTTGTTACATAAGGCAGTTACATTTTACTTTTCTGGTTATTTGGCTATCCATTTTGATATAATACAGATAATTCAGTGCAGTGTGTTTCATTGCATTCTGCATTAAATTACCCATCAAGTTATATATAAAGTGTTTCTCAAACCTTTTAGCACCCACTTTTTAGAATGACAGACTATCTGGGATCTGCTGGAAGTGATGTCATAGCTGGAAGTGCCATCATTGTGATGCCAGAGCCTGCTGTTTTCCTGAGAATGCAGCAGTAAGTTGGGTTATTTCTCAGCCATTTTCCAATAGCAAAGTGAATCAGAAAGAAAAAAGCCTATTTACAATCTTGACATAAGCAAAACAACCACACAGCCCTCCCGCTTTCCAGCATCCCATCTTCCCATATTTTCAATGATGTGCCAGGTGCTACCCAACCCACCTGAAATTGACTCGCTTCTTCCCACCTAGTGGGCCCTGTCTCACAGTTTGAGAAACACTGATATATAACATGATGGTATTATTTGAAAACACCAGGTTTTCACAATGTTGGCCAGAAGTTGTGTCTCCCCACCCCTGAATGCATCACACGGTGCGGTTCACACTCCCCACTGCTCCTGCACATGTACGAACAAGGCAATCAACCTGGGGGGCCTGGACCCCAAACAGTAACTCATATGAGCACAGAATCTCATTTTAACTTTCCAAGATGGAAAAAGAACATGATACAATCAAGCATTATGAGCTGACTGAATCTGTATCCCAAACCAGGTAATTATAGATTTTGGCAGCATCTCTGAGTGCAGCATTTTTAAATTTGATGCAAACTAATTGAGCTGCCTTGGGTCCTGGCATACATTTGATGCAAGTTGAGCCTTAGGGACGCTGCTTGTCAGCTTGATGGAGTGTTTCCTCCAGGTGCAGAAACATCTTCCCGTAGAGCAGATGGATGGCTGATAAAGAGAAGAAAAAAGCCTTCATTATTAGGAACATGGTTAAATATTGTTCAAAGAAAGACACTAGTTTAGGTTGAGCCAGTGGTGTCCCTACGGGGAGGGGGGGCGGAGCTCTGAGTTTTGCAAGGAGGTAAGGTAAGGACCTTGCTGTGGAAATTGCTCCTTTCCCTTGCCACTTTAGCCAATCCTCAGGGGGAAAAGCAATGGCTTTGCTTACTGGCTACAGTAAGGGAGAGGAGCAATTTACACAGGAGGGTAAGGCTCCTTGCAAAACTTAGAGCTCCGCCCCCCCAGTAGGGACGCCACTGGGTTGAGTGAGGTGAATGTTGTTTGTTGTGTCACTTTGAAAAGCAATTCAGTTCTGTAACACAAATACAACCAAATGTTGGTTCATCAGGACAAAGGAGGCATGTGGGAAATTTAATGTGCTCCAAGAGGTTCTCTTCTGACTTGCAGATTTTAACTATATAAAGAACATGCTGAGTATTGGAATAAGGATTAACTTGCAGTTATTTAAGCATATTTGGAACAGTCCAGGACACCAGAGTTGCCAGTTCAGGGCCTAATCCTGTGGGCCATAAAGCCAGCAGTACATGCATACTGTCAGCTCTGGGTGTCATAAATCATGTTTATGGCACCCGGAGAGAAGGTACTGCCCAGGCTGGGGCTGTGCCAATTGGTGCTGCACCCCAGCATGAATGGTATGGACAGACAGCATCCCAGCAGTGTTGGCTAGCGGTAAGGCCCGTCAGGGCATGGGGGAAGGCAGGGAGGGGTGGAACTGGGTGGGAGAGGGGAGGACTGGGCCCAACTGGGGTGTGGGGCTGGCGGTGGCTTCCACTGTTGTATCCTCGAACCCCACTCTTTGACCTTATTGAAACATGAAATATATCCTTGAAACATGATGCATTATTTTCAAAGGAAGGGAGTTTTCTGAGGAAGGGAGTTTGGTTGGTTTCATGCAACCAAATAGCATGAGGTTGATGCGTAGGCACAATCTCTCCAAGGGTCAACCCTTTCCTGTTGCACTTATTTCAGTGGGAAAGTGGAATGCTTGCTGAAGGCCTTATCATGGGCTAAAAATGTTCTCCTTGGCCTGGACCAGCCCAGTGACTTCCCACCCCTTGAGTGTATAGTGCTTGAGTGTACTTCTTCATTTTTCTAGCCAGAGAGGAGGTCTCCTTGTAAGAGGATCCCTGTGCTTCTTCATAGCCTGACTGTTCCAAGGGGTTATCTTATCTTCAAACGTTTGGACACACAGTTGTTTAGCCCAACTTTTAGCAATGGAAAATGTTTTGGGGCTAAGGAGGGGTGGTGTTTTCTTCTTCTTCTTTGGTCAGCCTGTCCCAAGTAACCTCAATGTCTCATTGTTAGAGTTTCCCAGAAGCTGGGCAGACAGTCTTTCACGATGCATTATTGTCTAAGAAACATTGTTTTACTGATAGCGGGCGAGAGACTGTCTTGACTCTTAATGTCATGCCTAAGGCTTGGAAATTCACATTAACAGAGCAGGGCAAATTATATATAGCTGGTAAAATCTGTAGGTTACACAGCCATCTTTCTGCATGACCCCACCCCCAGCGGTCAGGGCGGAAGCATTCTTGCCTGTACAGTCCTTCTGTTCCAAGTCGATGAGTGATCCGAACACATTCGTGGGCAGGCAAACCACCTCGGCACTTAAAACGCATTAGCATTAGGAAATGTCAGTCAGGATCTCGTTCTGGGGCAGGCCCGGCATTCCCAGGTCACTTGAGCAAGGGAAGGCTCTTTGGTTCCCACACAGAAAAAGGCTGGAAATGGGTTGTTTGCAAGGACAGATAAGGACCAACACTAATTGCAGGGCTTTAAAAAACAAAATCACTGACAAGCTGGCAATTTAAAAAAAAAATAGTGTCCGCTATGTGGGTGTCAGCTGTGATGGAGTGACTCAGTTTTCCAAACCCCCCCCCCCCCGAACTCTGTCATTTGGAAAAGTCTTCCTATTTTCCAGAAAGCCATAAGTGATTTTTCGGCCTTTCCCACCCTGTTCTTGCCACCTATCGAAGTAGGAAAAAGGAAGCCTGACAGCAGAATGTGCTCTTGTGAAACTCTGCTTCCCCCCTCCCTCCATTGTTGTAAGCCCTCTGTAGCATGCACACAGTACCAGAACACAAATGCACAGTGCAGGAGACAAGAGGGATACCTGCTGATTTCATAAAAGCTTGAAAGAGCCTCCAGAAGGAGTAAGCAATTGGGTAGGTGTCCCAATGGTCTGACACAGCATATATCCTTATATCCTGTATGACTGGAGAATGGAGGGTAATTGAACATCTTCTTCCAAAGCCATGGCTACCATGCAGGATGCTGCCTTCATTATAGTCAGGCTACTGGTTTATCCAGTCCAGTGTGGTCTACTCTGATCAACAACTCTCCATGGCCTTGGTCCTTGAGTATTGCTTTCCTAGCTGGGAAAGGAATGGGAGATGCTGGGCTTATAACCTGGGTACTTTGCAAGCAAGCTATGTGCTCTACCGCCAAACTATGTCCCAGGGGTGACCAAAGGCGTGTGATGTACACTCTTGCCCTGGGAATCGGCTCCAGTGTGAGCAGGAAAAAAAAATTGCAAACGGATTGCCCCATCTTCCCCAGTTTTCACAGTCTTTCTGGTGTCCCTGTCCAGGGTGCGCAATAAGGGTTAACATTTATCTCCAGAAAATGAACTTAAGTCTTCTGCCACCAGCTGTGGACCTGCAGAGACTGTGGTCCTCTGCTATCATTATTACTCAACTGCATTCCAGACACAGTTTGCAAGACAAAGTTCACTCTCCCCTCACTTTTCCTGTTTGCTGGCTCTGCTTTTCTGAAGCCAAATGGGATTAGCTCTTGTGTACTTGATGGACTTGGGGAATCATTTCAGAAAATAATCCAGTGTAAAGACCTGATGATTTGGTGGGTAGCCTAAGGACATTGGTTCTCCCCTCTGCCTCCTTTCTCTCAGTTTGATCATATGTTTGCAATAGAGACACTGGCAGTTAAGGGCCGTGTCATGAAGGGAATACTTTTATAAAGTTTCAGGCTAACACTTAGCCCTACATATATGCATAGTTGCAAAAACTCACAAAGGCTTGTACTGATGTGCTCAGACTGGTATTTTAGCCTGGGCAAGACCATCCAAACAATGGCGTTATAAAAGGTTACTATTTAATATTAAGTGCAACGGATGACTGCCACAGATAGCTCTATGGTGCCTGAAATAGCCTTAAGGTGCCATGCATTGTCCCATCATGCCTTCTTTCCTCTCCACTTTGCTGTGTACAGCTATTTCCTTCAATGCTGCAATGGCAAAGTGACCCTGCGCTAGTGCAACAATGGCTTGACACGCAATTCCACAGCTCAGTATAAAGTTAGTGCATTACAGTGGAGATGTTTTAAATTGACCGTAACAATCCAGCAAAGACAACTTGTTTAGGGTCACTGTCCCAGGTCAGTTAACACAAACAAAGAATGAGAAATTATCTATGAATGCTAATTAGCCCATGGTCCTTTAGCCATGTCCTTATTCCCCTTGTTTTCTAGTTGTAGAATTTAATTACTTGAACCTTCATGACTTTTAGTGGCCTATTGTTGATCTATAGCAGTGTTTCTTGATCCACTGGGACCCACCAGGTGGGTTGCAGGAATTTCAGGTGGGTCATGTAGCACCTAGTGCAGCCATAATTGAAAACATGGGAAGATGGGACATTGGAAAGGGGGAGGTCGGTGTGGTTATTTTGCTTGTGTCAAATTGTAAATAGGCTTTTCTCTCTTTTTGATTCACTTTGCTATTGGAAAGTGGCTGAGAAATAACCCAACGTATTGCTACGTTCTCAGAAAAGCAGCAGACTCTGGCGTCACAATGACAGCACTTCCCGCCATTACATCACATCTCATGGGTCACAGACAGATTGTCATTCTAAGAAAAGGGGCCCAGTGCTAAAAGGTTTGAGATCTACCACCAGTCCAGTCTCTCTTACAAAAGCTTGTCCAACTTTTCCTTGAACCTTTCCCTTTGCAAGATACCTCTAATCTATGGGCCATTCTTCCTAATGTTTAACTTCAGCATACTTTCCCTACATAAATCTATAAACATTACTTCTTGGCCTACACTCAGCAAATATATAACAAACCATTGTTCTCTATTTTCTTGCTGGACTCCTCCAGTAAAAATATTTGTTGATTCTCCATTCTCTTACAGCTCCCTCCTCACCTTCACTTTTAATACGGAAAAAAGTAACACTGGGTCAGACAAATTAAATAGCATTTAGTGAATGTCCAAACAATCTGTGCCCCCATTTCGGGGTGGTGAGGTGGCCTTGTTGCTATTCTGGCTGCAGAACTGATAGTGATCCATCATCCCTCACAAATGATACTATAGAGATCAGTGGTGCTCAAACGTTTTAGACTGGGATGCAATTTTCGGAGTGGCACTCATATGGGGACGCACCAGAAGTGATGCCATTAACCTAGAAGTGATGTCATAGCTGGAAGTGACTTCATCAAGCAGGAAGTGCTGTCAGTGTGACGTAATCAAACGACACTCCTGGAATACAAAGTGGCTTTCTTGGACTGCAGCTATTGCACAACCATGAAACATCCCTGACAGAAAGCAAGATTAGGACAAAATATGAAGTGAAAGCACTGAACTAAAAACAAAATTAAAATAAAAACCCTCACTTGAAAATTCAAACTGTTAATACTCATGAGGAATATAGCAAAAATAAGGTCTGCAATTTCCAAGATGGCTGCTTCCAGCTTTCCATGATCCACCTTACATCATGTTGCGACCCACCATGAGGGTCCCAACCCACAGTTTGAATAACACTGATATAGATCGTGAACACATTACCGCTGCCCACCCTGCTTTTCTGCCAGCCCACAGCAGCCCCTCACCCCAAAATAAAAAAAAGTATAGTACTCCAAAAGTACTGTGGCTCAGGAACAGGTGACCTGTGGGCCAAATCCAGAAACCTACTTCTAGGCTCCAATTACCAACCCCAGCATCAGTGATTATGAGAACAAGCTGCCCCCTCTCACAAAGAGTGTTCTTGCCAAGAAGGTGGAAGTAAAAATGGATAATTATGTATTACTTATGTACATACCTAACCCTGCAGAGATGACAGGGAATGGCGGAGGTAATGCAGCTATGGGATCTACAACTGAACAAGGGGAACGCTGGGCAGGACTTATGCGGGGCTTCCATGTGATTGGCTGCCTGTCCATAGCGTTCCGCAGCTGTCCTGGCCTCGGGGGGGCTGCCCCCAGTTAGCGCACCCCCCCTGCTGCTCACCCAGGCACCCGGTGCAACCCTCACCTGTCCCCCATGGCGAGCAGGAGCCCCCCCCCCCCTGAGGCCAGGGCAGCCGCAGAACGCTACGGACGGGCTGCCACTCAAGCGGAAGTCCCGCCTACGTCCCGCCCAGCATTCCCCTTGTTCATTTGTAGATCCCATCACTGAGGTAATGACACTGTAGGCCACTGGCCTATGCAAATAAGACTTGGGCTGTTGGGGGGCCCCCACTGTGGGGGCGCTGCTTACAATCCCAGGCTGTAAATCACCCTGCCCACCTCTTTCCTCTGTAAAGCAAGAAACTTATAGCTGGCTCAAAGTTGTCAAATTCAGCAATGGGCAAGCATCTGGTACCTTTCTCAGCTGTGTAGAATTGCGATAGGTTTTCTAGGTATAAAGATGCTCACAGTGCAGGGAAGATGTTTCTGCTTGAAGTCTCACTCCTTTTGATGCAATGACTAAAAGCACAGGTGTCTGGGCCTACGTAGAATTTAGTCATCTTTAGTCAAGTTGCAACATGCTGGCAAACAAAACTCCCGTCTCAGAGGCCTGGGAGCTGAAGTGTTAAATTTCTGCAGACATGCATGGAGACCAACATCCCATCTCGTAAAACACATTTACCTTGGGGTGAGAAAACCTGGCACCAAGCACCCGCTCTAGCCAGTGCAATGCTGAGGCAAGGTTTCCCTTTAATTAGCTGGTATTTGCTATAATAGCTATTATGTTGCTGGCTATAAAGTCCTGAGGACAATGGCTCGTTCTTTCATATCCAAAGTGCAGGGGGGGCGGTGAAGACAAATCTGGATTTTCCCCCAGACAGACCCCTCCTTTCCTGTACTGCACAGATAGAAGGTCCTGCTGGAAAATACAACTTGCTTATAAGGAAAGCTGGGCAAAGCCTCCAATTATCTTCACTTTTATTCTACAGCAACTATGTGAGATTCATCCATTTCTCCGGGCGGCAGTATGATGAATATTTCCCTCTTGAACAAAAACTGAGACTCTGAGTCCAGACCATAAAGGAGAGGATGTGCCTCACCACTTTGTGAGCTCCTTTTTTGTTGAAACACAGTCCTGTATATAAATAGTCTTAACAATTATCCTTAAACAGCACTATCTGCCATGAGTGCACATGACTGTGTGCAGAATTGCACAGACAACCACAGTTGGGTCTCTACCCCCAGGCACAAACAATCTGAAACAGGCAAGGGGGCAAACAAGGCAAGGGGTAATGCTGAGAGTAGGGGAGCAAGAATATGGGAACATGCCTTCAATGCACTTAAAGTTTGGTTATCATTGGGATGAATGAGGGTGAAGGGAATAAGCCAAAGGCCATGCAGGGAAGGTGGGTTTTGAAGAGTGATTTGGAGGGAAGTGGCATCACTTATGTGTTCTAGGAGTTGCATGCAAAAGTCAGTCTGGGCAGGGACATTTAAAGGAATAACTTCAGTCAATGGAGAGTGTTGATACGGAAGTAGTGGCCTTGGATATAATGAGAAATGGGGATGAAGAATGGGGCATCAGATACTTGGAAAGCTTTAAAAGTAAGACACTATACTGGATACAGAGATGGAACTGAAGTCAATGAAGGCAACCGGAGCATCACATGGAACTGAATAATTTGGATAGAGGTGACAACTGAGATGTGAAAGAGGAAGGCCGGAGAAGAAAAGATAGCAGTAGTCAAGGCAGGATGTGACCAGAGCAACTGGGTTGCAAGATGCTAACTGGGTAGTCAGACAAGTCTAACAGCCCCTGCTGGATAAAGACTTTTATGTACAGTATCTAGGCTTTCACTGGAATACCTGAAATAAGGATAAAATTCTGTACCTGCATACCTGCAACTTTTAGGTTTTATAGCATTGGTGACGTTGATATTTAAATTCTGTAAACATGCAATCTGGTGCATAAAGGTTTCACAAAATTTCAGTGTTTGTATTTGAGGTTCCTAGCCCTCATGGATGTAAGAAAGTGTCAGGCATATTTCCCAGATGTTCCAAAAGTGAATAGGGCCCCAGGTGGTGATCACAATTAAATGTTAATGAGTGCTCTGCCTCGTTCTTTGGCTCCTGGATACTGTTCCTGTGGACTCCATTCTATCCACTCCCTCTTACCTTGAACAATATTTCCTGTGGCCCAATCCAGTGCCGAGCAGGCACCCACAAACCTTGTGTTGCAGCAGCAGAGCCTGCTTCATGCAGCTGCAAAGCAGTTTCCGCTGACATGCCCAGCCAGGCTGCTGGCAGGGAGGCCAGAGTAGCCTGCTGTGCACCAGTGGACAGCTGAAGACCTATTAGAACAGGTAAGTCCGCACAGTTGGTGGAACAGGGGGTGGGGACGAGGGAGGATCAGCCTAGCAGTGCATGCAGGATTCAGACCCTGATCCTGGGCCTGATCTGCCTTTCTGAATAGTGAAAGGCTTGGGGGGGGGGAGCAGAGTTCAACTTCTGCTACAGCCATAAAGCTAAAGGATGTATATTTTTTGTTAAAATGCAAAAAACCAAAAAATTCTGCATTTTGGTGTAAAAATATCTGAATAAAAACACAAAACACCACATTTTAGTGTTTATTTTCCAAAAATTAGATTACTTTTCCAGTTAAAAACAATACTGTGGCTGCATCTGCTAACACTATATCAGCTATACTGTATCACCTACATAGTACACCTTTAAAGCATTTTAAATTACTAAAAATGAGAACTTGGTAGAAGAACTCAGAATAAAAACATGTAACACCACTTTTTGCCTTTCAAATAATGAAATCTGCAAAAAAAAAAACCCCACCCCATTTAAAAAAAAAACCCCTCTCAATGGATTGGTATCACTTGCCTGAGTCTGACAGATCATTTGCATGTCAAAGTGTCGCAAGGAGAGTCCAACAAAGGAAACATTTCAGCTGGGTGGCCCTCTGGCCCACCCCTTGGTCTGACTGGCTCAAAATTGGCTACCCTGGAAGCAGGAAGCAGTGATGTTAACACATCACTGTCAGCCGAGTGTCACACGTTGTGAAGGGTACCATCGGTCCTGGGCTCACTGCTGCCACTAATTCTGGTGAGTAGGGGGCCTGTGGGGGTGAGGCCCTTCCAAAAATGTTTCACATTGCAGCTCCTAAGGCTGGCCCTGACTGGCAGAGCCAGTGGCGTTTCTACAGGGAGGGCAAAGCTCTAAGTTTTGCAAGAAGCCTTACCTTGCAGTAGAAATCACTCCTCTCCTGCACAGTTTTAGCCAATCCTCACAGGGAACAGCAACATCTTGGCGTTGCTCACTGGCACAGCAGCAAGGGAGAGGAGGGATTTACATGACAGGGTAAGGCTTCTTGCAAAACTTAGAGCTTTGCCATCCCTGTAGAAACGCCTCTGGGCAGAGCACATGCTTTGCATCCACTGTCAGTCCCTGACCTCCCCAGTTAAAAAGATCCCAGGTGATGAGAGAAGCCCTTGACAGTCATTGCCCAGCCAGGTAGACAGTACGGGTGGGGGGGCCAATGGGGTGATTCAGTATAAGGCAGCTTTACGAGGAGGATACGGATGCAATAAGCAATAAACATCTTTGCAATTGAGAATGCGGGAATGTGCATATCAGTGCAGCTTGTGGGCATGTTCCTTCCAGTTCCAACATAATTAGGATATTAAATAGTTTTCTTTACAGTGCTTGCTAATGACATTTAAAAGGAATTAGGAAACTAAGAGAATCAAATCTATCCTCAATTATAAAATAAAAAGGTGATTGAAATCTGCTCAGTCCATGGTGACAATAGCAATGGCATGAAAACTTGCCAGTTCCAATTAAGAACACCCCTTGTGCCTCAGGAGTCTGAGATCACTTACAGCAGTTTAAGCTTGGCACAAAATCAGGACATCTTGGAACAATGTTTCTTAACCTTTCATTCTTGTGGTTTCAAACAGCCCCCCCCTTTTTTTTTGTAAAACAGAAACAAAATAAACCAAACGGTAAGTTGTAAGAGTGAAATTACAGCAGTGCTGAAATAAGGAAATGTAGAGGAGGAGGAAGGGAGAGTACAGAAAAGGCAAAGTGTCTTTCTAGGTTGGGGGGGCGTGAGAAACATGCCCCCCACATTTCACATTAATGCTCCGATTCTCAACATAAACAGAGAGTCATGAGGAACGGTTCTTTATCTATACTGATTGATGATTCAAGAGGAAGGGGGGAACTGTATGCAAAGGTGCCTTCCCACCGAGTAACCTTGGGGGTATGCAAGCTACCTGTCCAGGGTGGGTGACTTGTCCTATTGCCTACATTTTACCATAATTGGCATACATACATCACAGGTAAGCAATACCTGTAGGCAAGTGCTAGGCAGGATATACTAGAACAACATCTAATTCCAGCTTAAAGGAAGGACAGGCATACCCCACTATCCACTGATTCGATATCCATGGTTTCAATTATCCAAGAATTCAATTATTCAATTATCATGATATTGGGATGCCTATTAAAAAGATAGGGGAACATTAAACAATCTCTTTTTTTTACCTTGTTTCAGCAAAACCACTGATGTTCCCATCTTTAAAAAGGCGTCTCCAGTATCCATTATTTTAGGTATCTACATGGAGGTCTGGGACAGAATACCAACTGGGGCATGCCAGCATATAAAAAGACTGGTATTGCATACAATTGGGCTTCAATTGGTGGGTTGTTAGAACTAGGTGATAATAGCATCTATGGTGGGTCACACCAACACCTTGTGAAGAGAGAGCTGGAAAAAGAGCAGAAAGGGAAAAAAGTGAAAGCAGAAGACATTTTTAAAAAGTATACTTTTATACCTTTTCTGCAAACTCAGGGCAACCTACAGTACAAAACATGAAAACCAGTCTAAATCAATCAAAATAGTAAAAAAATTAGCAGCGAAACTCAAATGTTTTGTTTTAATCAAGATTAAAACAAAATCAGGAGAGGGTAAGTGAAGGTACTTATGGGAATCACAGTTGTTATTAGGGCTGCTGCTATGGTGGTGCTCTACTGTATTCCTCACAGAGCCTACAATTCCCATAAGCACCTTCATCTCTCTTCCTTCCTCCCAACTTATCCATGGTCATAGCACATGTTATGATTTTTGGCTTCAAACCTGCCCTCAACTTATCCATGAGATTGACTTATACATGAGTATATACAGTAAATATATCAGGGTATTCGTATGGCACTCGAAGACAGAAGAGTAAGGTTAAAATATATTCTCTGGGCCTGAAAGTCAAAGGCTGCTGCTTTTAGAACACTTCACAGACAAATGCGGAACCACAGAAAATAATGGACCCCTGGATACTAGATTGTTTTTGAAAAGTAGTAGCAGCAAGACCTTGGGGGAACTGAGGATGTAGTTGGTCCTAGCCATTTTTTCCTGTTAGGAGTTCTTTTCAATCTAGAGACACCCTGTTTGTAGAGAAAAAAAAAAAGGCTATGCAGAGACAGGGTGTAGAAGGACAGGAGAAGGGTTTGGCACCCCTCTTGCATATGAAATGTCCTGCTTTATAGGGATCTTGCAGCAACCTTTAAAAATTTTTTTTCACATTTATATCCCTTTGCTCATCCATTATGTAACTCAAGGTAGCATATGTGGAGTTCCCAGGCATTCTCCCATCTAGGCACTAGCCAGACTTCAGCCTGCCTAGCTTCAATAAGGTGTCCATCTCTCATGCCATCAAGGTTTGCTGTGGAACCCAACCTAGTTATGGGTCATGGTTCACCAGCCAAAGGCTAATGCTTAATGGCTAAGGCTAATGCTGCGATCCTATCCACACTTAACTGGGAGTATGCCCAATTAACTATAGTGGGCCTTACTTCTGAGCAGACATGCACAGAATTGGGCTATTAGTGTCTAATTTTGACATTCAGAGCTGTTGCTGTCCTATCTAGTCAGACCTTTGAGGATCACAGACAAGTGATAGTTGCAAGGCTGCCAATTGCAGTTTCCTAAATAATTTCAGCATGAATCACATTGATATGGCTTAGATTCTGTTGAAGTGCATTAGAAATTAAGTGTTCAGAGAAACAGATGTGGATGGGGGCAGGACTAGTTGGCTGGCTTTGTAAATCACTGCACTAGAGCCTAGACACTGTTGTCTTCAGTGTGCAAATCTTGGCAGCACCAGAGTTGGGCATCCAGCCCAGCGCATGGTGTTTCTCCTTTCTGTGCTTCTTACTCCAAGTTTCAATCTGTACATCCTAATCAAGGGAGTTTCCTCTCCAAACTCCAGTACCTCTATGGAGTTGTTTCAGGACACACCTGCCAGATCATACACACACCCAGTCTAGGTCTTGAGAAGCAAAGTACTATTGTCAGGAAGAGAACAAAATGAGCATTCCAGATCTTTAGCAGTCCAGCATGTTCCTTCCACACGCTAGTCTCGCTGTAGTCATCTGTTGGCTTTTACGCCTTTTTTGGTGTGTTTGTAGAGAGTCCAGCATTGCATAACTGGTTCATGAGGGAGGATTCCTTGATATAGACACAATAAACCCTTTCTACATGTATTGTCCTGTAAGTAAGCTTTCTGAATTCAGTGTGACAATTGCAAGCAAGAGTAATTATGAGTATAGAGTTCATATGTTTTACACACACACACACACACACACACACACACAAGTTGCCAATGCTTCACTTATTGGATGAGTAGAGTCCACTCAACAGGCTGACAACACAACAGTAAAAAATGATCAACACCTTGAGAAGCTCACAAATGGCAAGTCAGGGCTTACAAGCCATTTATAGGAGCTTCATGGGTGGGTTGGTGAGTAGGGGGCAGTTAGCGCAGTAAATGTAACAAAAACGGTAACAAAGGAAAGAGAAGCCGCCCAGGCAGGAGAAGAGGTGAGGCCAAGAGGTGGCTCCCAAACAAAGATGTAATTTACTTATTTTGGTGTGCAGACTTGAAAATCCCAGTTCCTAAATCAGGCTGCATTTCCCTCTCTGAATTGATTAAGGGCCAAAGTAGGCATGACTTTAATTGTATCATTGGCCCTAATGTGTGTTGCTTATTTCTATATCGTGTACGGGAGGAGGTGATAGCTTTAACCCTTCTTGTCATGATCCCAATCCAGTTCCCTGCACACATGCGAAAGAAAGGAGGAGGAAGCATGCCAGGGTCAACAATGTGATTAAAAGGCATGTCTGGTTCAAGAACTAGCTTCATCCTTATGCAATTTGGTTGCTGTTTTTTCCCTTTTGTTGTTCAGTCGCTAAGTCATGTCCGACCCTTCGCAACCCCATGGCCCACAGCACGCCAGGCCTCCCTGTCCTCCACTAGTTTCTGGAGTTAGCCCAATTGCATGATCATCGCTTCGGTGACACTATCTAACCATCTCATCCTCTGCCGCCCCCTTCTCCTTTTGCCTTCAATCTTTCCCAGCATGATATGAGGGTCTTTTCTAAAGAGTCCTCTCTTCTCATGAGGCGGCCAAACTATTTGAGCTTCAGCTTCAGTATTTGTCCTTCCAAGGAGCAATCAGGCTTGACTTCCTGTAGGATTGCCCAATTTGATTTGGGTGGACTCTCCAGAGGACTAGTCCAGGGGACTCTCAAGAGACTTCTCCAACACCATAATTCAAAAGCATCTATTCTTCGGTGCTCCGCCTTCCATATGGTCCAGCTCTCACAGCCATACATTACTATTGGGAAAACCATAGTTTTGAATGGCAACTGTTGCACTGGGCCAGTAGTATTGTGGTTTTTTTCTGCCACCACAGAGAAATGGAAAGTCCTGTGCTATGGCTGGCAAAACTCTCTTTTGAAAGAGAATTGTGCTCACAGCTTTGGGGGAGAAAGAGAGAGAGAGAGAGAGAATACTTGTTAGAGCAAATGCACACCAGCCTATCCACCATCCAGTTAAGTTGAAGTGCTTGGCTGTAAACTGATACGGTGCCACAGCAGTCACTGCCAGGAATTCAAGCTGCAAAACACATGAACATCCATACAAAAGAAGGATCGCGTCAAAATTCACACTCACAATACAGTGGGGAACACATGGGCAGGAGTGGAAGGAAACATCTGCTTTAAGTACAGTGGGGCCCACACATGAACATGCTCTACTTATGTTTTACAGGCATACTTAGGGCTAGCCATGGATCCTGGACAAAAATTGCTTCCCTACAAGGGGAAAGCATGACTAGAACAGAAGTATACCACCAGCAGATTCACACTACTGCCAATGTAGTGATGCCATCCCTAGCATACATAGCCCACTGAACTCTGCAGGATTTAGCTTCGGAGTGGGATTGCAAGGGTTACCCTAGTAAAATCATTTGACCATTACAACTCCATCATTTGACCTTATAAATGCACTGAAGAAGAAATGCACGCTTGTGCACATGTTCAGTGAAAACAGCGCTGACAAAGGAAGCCCTACCAGTTCATTTGATGTTTCTGATGGACAGGTAAACCTCTGCAGATTGCAGGAAGTTTTTGTACTGAAACCCTCACTCCCAAATGAATGGCAATAATTTTACTAGGACTGCAATCCTATCCACACTTTCCTAATAGTAAGCCATGTTGAATTCAATGGGTCTTACTCGGATCATAGGATTGGGCTGTAAGCAGTGGTGGGATTCAAATAAATTAACAACCGGTTCCATGTCCTTCAGGGCAGCCTTCAGGGCCATCCGCTGCCTTTCTTCCCTCTCCCAACCTAAAATTAGCAACCGGTTCTGCAGAATAGGTGAGAACTGGCTGAATTTCACCACTAGCTGTAAGGGAGATTACTCTGCAACCAGAGACCATGCTGTGGGATGCTTCAAGGATTCCCCGATTCACACCTGAAACTCCATCCCCAGCCGCTACCAGGAACTTTTTGGGAGAGAGAGAGAGAGAGAGAGAGAGAGAAACAATAGGAACAACTGCCTCACAAGTGGAGGGGGCAACATCAACATCAATGGTACTGTGAAAAAGGACAGAAAAGGAAGGGAGAAGGAAGGGAATCAGGAGTGATTCACACACACGCTGGCCTCTCAGTATCAAAAAGGGCCTGGCTACCCCTCAAATCCACAGAAGCTCTTTCCAGCTCTTCTAGCCTAGAGCTTGGATTCCTATTCCCAGTGGAGAAGGGCCCTCCCAAAACTGGCTTCCAAGGGCTAAGGCAATGGCTACAGCCCCTCTTACTGTATGTGGGTCTCTCTGCTCCCCCTGCCTGATTTTTCCCCCCAGCATTGCAGACCCCTGGAGAGGAGGATGTGACTGAAGTTTCCCTCCTCCAAAGCAGCTGGGTCTACAAGGGGAGGGGGCAATGGGGAAAGGTGGGGTGTCAGCTCTGACTATGTGTGGGGCCCCCTAGCACAGGAGCCAGATGTGTCCTGATGACGAATGGAGTGCTGGGGGGAGGGGGCAAGTGAACAGTCCTGGGCCAAGGGGGGTGGGGTGGAGGTAGTGCAGAAACTCGTGCAAGTCAGAAGGGCGAACCGTGTTTGGGTGAGAAAATGCGCCAACTGAGGCTAGTTAAAAGGTGTCCGGCATCCTGGGGCTTGGTGAATTAGGCAGGAATGTTCCAGGAAAGGAAGACTGCCTTTATCAGAAGGGGGACACACACACACACACACACACAGATCAATCTCATTCCAGCAACGCCTAAAGTGGCAGAGAAACGGAAGATGTGGGGTGAATCCCTAATATAGGGGTGTGTGGGTCATCAGGATTCCTCCTCTCCACCCCCACCCCCCGTTCAGGACAGTAGCGTCCCTGCAACGACAGGGAGGAGGGGATTCCAAAGTGGGGCAAGCAGGCTGCCTATGGGCGCGTGGGGGACGGGACGGGACGGGACGGGACGGGACGGGCAGGCAGGCTCGCCCGGGGTGCCCATCTCCGGCGCTGCTGCTGTGCGCGGGGCGGGAGGGGGTTTGGGAGAGGCGGGCGCGGGGCGTGGGGGAGGCGGGGCGGAGGTTGCTGGAGCCCCCGGGATCGGCTCGCCTTGCTCCGAGCCCTTTGCGCTGCACTCCGCGCCGGCCGTGGCTCCTGCCGCTACAGCCCGCATAGCCGTGCTCCGAGCGGCCCGGTGCAAAAGCCGCCCGCAGGCAGGCAGACCGACCGACCGACGGACGGAGCGCGAGCCAGTCGTCGCGGGCGGGCGGGCGCGACGGCGTCGGCGGCTGCCTCCTCCCGCTGTTGCTGCTGGCCGGCCAGAGGCGGCACGAGCGGCTCAGCTCCAGCCTGCCGGAGAGAAGGGATTAGGCGGCGGCGGCGCTGGCCTCTGACCTGACCTGGCCTGGCCCGGCCGGGCGCCTTCCGCGCAACCCAAGGGCGACTCACCTGCCGCCTGGGCACCGCCGGGACTAACTCGAGGGGCCAAAACTTGCTGCTGCTGCTGCCGCCGCCGACGTCGCGGACTGGGAGTGCCGCGGAGGCAGGTAGGGGGCGCCCCTGGCTGGGCAGGCGTGCTGGGGGGTGGGGTGTCAACCGGCTGGCCGAGCGGGAAGCTCTTGCCAGCCCAGCGCTCCTGTCACCGCCCGGCCTGCTGGAGGAGGGGCGGCCTTCGTGCTCGCTCGCTCCTTTCCCCACTTGAGGCTGTGCTGGCGCTGGGTCTCCGTCCGGGGAAGGGTCGGGGCTGGCTCGCTCGCTTCAGGGAAAGTTTGAGACGACGACGCTGCTCCTCCTTCCCACGTTCGCGTGCCCCTTCTGCCCGCCCCCCGCAAGCCAAACGCGTGTCGCGGCTCCCTTGGGCGCCCTTGAGGTGGAAAGCCTCGCCGCTGCCGGACAAGGGGTGGGTTTGTTTGTGGGGCGGCGGCGGGGAGCGCGAGGCAGGCTTGGGCGGCAGCGCGCAGACTCCGGCATCCCCGGATCGTCTTGAACTCGGCGCGACAGGCTGCTGCGCGGGACTTGGCTCGTGCCGGCTTCGCCCCGGGGCCAGATCTTCGCTCTCCTCAGGCCCGTTCTCCCGGTCGGGGGCTCAGCTCGTGAGCATGCGCGAGTTGTCGAAAGAACGTGCCCAAGAGCGCGTGCAGAGTGTCTTTCGTGGCCACAATCGGCTGATGCTTAGGCGGGACCGGGGAGAGAGGGCACGGTTTTGGACGGCTAAATCCTGGCTGGCTATACTCGCGTGTTGTGGGAGCAGGGACGGGGGGCAGACCAGTACCCAGGACGGAGGGGGCCTTGGGAAGAGCGACGCTCGTCGGATTGGATTTGCGCCGGGAAGGAACAACACTCCTGTCGCTTGCCGCTCCCCCCTCTCCCGCTCCACAGCGGCCTGCGCCTCTCCCTGCTTAGAAGCCGAGTGGCAAAGGGAGCCCGGCCTCCCGACAGGTAGAGCGAACCAACGGGCGCTTTCCTGCCGCCACCCCTCGGAGCAGCCTGGGGGGGGGCGCGCCGGGTCCGCAGAGCAGCCGTTGCCCGGCTCAGCCCCCTGCCCAAGGCGGGGGCGCGCTGGGTGGTCGCCGAGCGCTTGCCAGACATTTCACAAGGTGGCGGCGGAGCGCCTCACGTGTCGCTCGAGGGAGCAGTTCACCACCTCGGAGCGAAAGGGCCGGGGCTGCCTTCTGCAGGTCTCAGGTGGGCACTCCTTGGAAGGAAGGGCGGAAGAGCTCTTAATCACCCACCCGATGCCCTTAGTAGTAAATAATCAGGACTGTAAACGCTCTTGCTTGCTATGGCAGGGAGCTGCTGCCAGTCAAAGAAGCAGAAGGAGGCGGGGCCCGTTTACCCCGTTTAGGGACAGGGGCCAGAAGCCAGTGGTGGAGCTTGTGCTTGGGAGGCAGAGAGTGTTTCTGCCTTGTATTGGTCTTTGACATCTCTTGCAGAAAGGATCTCTGGTTCAAGGGCTGAGTGGGCCACTGCATAAGGACCTCAGAATCGAGTAGCAACAGGATGCAGGCATCTTGTTGTCTTGTGTGCACCCTGAGGCATGGGGGAGCAGTGTGAGATACAGGAAGCTGGACTCGATGGGCCCTTGGCCTTGATCCAGCAGGGCTCTTCTTATGTTCTTATGACTGAAAGAGCCACCTCCAGCTGGATCAAACAGTCCTTGGCTAAGTGGGCCAATGGAATTCATTTGCTTTAATGCAAGATCTTACAATGCAGTTCATTGCTTTAAATGGGGGGTACTCCCAGGAACGTGTGCATAGGATCACAGCCTTCTTATAAGCCGCTTTCCTAGGTCCACAGCCAGACCCAGGATGCTGGTCACTTGCCTATGACTCTCTTCCTCAAGTGTGGCAAGTTGTAAGGGGTATCTGAACCCCCCAACGTATGATGGAGAAGATCTCTGATTGGATCTCCTTTGTTCAAATTTGAAAGCTGCTGCTGGTGAGCCCAAATTTGGTTCAGATCAATGGCACTGGGAAAAAGGGGGGTGTTTAACCCTTTGTCCAGTGCTGCTCTAAATTGCTAGTTTCCAACGCTGCTAGTAGCCCTACTCAGGAAAAAGATATGAGTTAGTAGTTGGGGGGGGGAGCATTTTCCTGCCTGAATTCTCACTGGGATGGGGGGAGTGGAATCTGATCATTGATCTCCCATGTAACATATATTTTGGACATAGTCCATTGGGGTGATGAGGTCAAAGGCAGCTGGTTATCTGGTCAAAAGCAGTCATCGTAACCCAGCTATACTAGACTAAATGAGCTGGAGTGTGCTTGGGCTGTAAACCAGAGCAGGGTTTGATAAAGGTCTTTGCTACAGTGGTTTTGCTGCAATAAGGTAAAAAAAAAGATTTGTTTAATGTTCTATCTTTTTAATAGGTGTCCCAGTATCCATGGTTCCGTGGATCACTGAAACAGTGGATACCAAATCAGTGGATACTGGGACACACCTGTATTTATTTCTGTGCCACACTGAGAAAGTGCAGTTAGTGCCCTCTATGAGGATGCCACTGTAGGTAGCACTTGCATGTTGCAGGTGCAAACAACTTTCCTAACTGTTCAGAGACTACAACCAAGAATAAAAAGGACCCTTTGCCTCAAATACAGTTACTGAATTTGGATAGGATTTGGGTCTTTGAGCCTTTGTTGTATTCTGCTTACACCCCTGACTCTTACTGCAGTAAACCAGTTAGGTTTAAGCTTTCACTGATGAAATGCTGCTCTCCCTCTGTCTTTATATATATTTGTATGTGACACTACTAGTTTGCAAGGAGATTAGACCAGAACCCTTCTTTCTGACCTCTGGTTTTTATGTGATGGGATTTTTTTCCTATAGAGGAACATTCAGTCATCTTCACTTGGAAGTGGTATATGCACAGTATGCACATAAAGCTTATGCCCATACTATTTCAGTGAAAACTTGGTCTAATCTTTTGTGGTGCCATTATGTCAGTGGTTCCCAAACTGGTTGGTTGTGACCCACCAGTCAGGAAGCACATGTCCCTATCCCTTTAAGGGATGGGGAGAGGAGTAAGTATCACACTGCTGCAGGGACAGAGGGTTTTTTCCCTACTTAGCCTCTGCCAGTGCCAGTCTATAGGGTGTGTGGGAAGCCCCACAGATACCTCTGCAGGGCTCCCCAAGCCTCAGGAACAATAAAAAAGATGCTTGAAAAGCACTTCTGTTTTCAATCAAAACCAGGAAGTGCTTAAACCTTCAACTCTTGAAAAATGTGAATACTATTTATTGATAGGGTGGGGGAAAATATGGTTAATCATACTCCACATTAGAGTACCGTCAGTCCTCTTTGTATGCGACCTCGCAATCTGTGACTTTGCTTATCTGCGAGGGGCAGAACTGCTACTTACCTCATTATCTGCACTTCCATCCTCATTAGAAGCAGTCACAGGTACCAGTCTGAAGATCCCTGCAGCCTCTGGAGGGTCTCTGCAGCATTCATAGATCTTTTAGCACTTCCTGCTTCACTCTGCTAGCTTTCTGAGGGTCTTTGCTGGATTCTTCTGATAGCAGATAAGGTACTCCTTGCACCTAACTCCATGGATCCCATAGAATCATAGGATACGTTATCTGCAAGTTCACTATCTACGAGGATTTCCAGGAACCTAACCATAGCAGATAATGATTGACTGATCATTGAAAAATAATTTCCCACCCCACCCTTATCAATAGTATTCAAATCAATCTGATGCTGCTTGAAGCTTTTGATGGATACAGTGTGAGCAACAGCAACCTGCACGTACTGTACATGTGTTTGGTGTCTTCAGGATAACTCTTAGAATAAAATCATGATTTCATATACATTTTCATCTATCTCTAAGGCTGTAGTCCTCACCAAGGAGTAAACCAAATTGATTATAATGGAACTTACTTCTGGGTAGACATTCATAGGGTTGGGCTCTGTGTGGTTTTTGCCTTACCTTTTTCAATGTCTTAAAGCAAATGTGTACAGTTAGTAATTGAAACACATATCAATGCTATACGTCTCCCCATCTTCCTGTTGAATTGTGTGCATATTCCTTGTTGTTGTTGTTCAGTTGCTAAGTCATGTCCGACTCTTCGTGACTCCATGGACCACAGCACGCCAGGCCTCCCTGTCCTCCACTAGCTTCCGGAGTTCGCCCAATTTCATGTTCATCGCTCCAGTCACACTATCTAACCATCTCATCCTCTGCCGCCCCCTTCTCCTTTTGCCTTCAATCTTTCCCAGCATGAGGGCCTTTTCTAAAGAGTCCTCATATTCCTAGATACTGTTTTTTGTATTTCCACATAATAAATCTCAATTTTTTTGGTTAGTTCCTAAATTAACGTTAATGCGACTCGCCTTTTAATAAATGGCTGAGTGAGTGAGTGAGTGAGACTGTAGTCTTGTTACTGTTTGCAAATTTGCTCTTTTGTAAACCTTATTAGGTGCTAGTGATGGCTTTGCAGGTGTGGGATAATATATGACTTGCAGAGACCTTGTAAAACGTTTAAGTGACTGCTTGTGATGGCTGCATGCTGTAGCCTAGTTCAGTGGCAGTTTGTCTCTGAAGAAAGTTGCGGGGAATCAGAGTGGGGAGAGGGTAGGGCTATTTTGCCACTTGTGGGCTATCCTTATCTGGTTGATCACTGTGGCTGAACCCTTAGTTCTTAAGACAGGCAGCAAAGGGAAGGCTAGGCAGCTTTGTTTCTTTTCAATAAACGTGTACTACGTGAGCATTCTACATCTTGAATGGCTCTTTTCATTCATGTGCTCCTCTGCTTCTGTACTGGGGCACATGGGTCCTGGTCCAGCAGCATGGGCAGTGACTGGGGCTATGTTCATAACCTGGTAAAGAGGTTGAAGTTCTGTCAATCAGCTGTTTGGTAAGGAAGGGGGTACGGGGGGAACTGAATCCAGCCCTGCCCCAGCTCTACCTCCTGAGCAACTGGTTGACAGGATTCCAACATTCTTTACCAGCAACGTCTGCACTCTTTGGCTGCTCAGTTGGGTTGGGGAATCATGTGTACAGCACCCAATTGCACATGATTCCTCATCCAGCCATGTAGAAGCTTTTGTCCACAGACATATAGCCCCTAACTGGATTGGGTCCAAACCACTCTATTATGCACTTCTAGCAGTCAGATCAAATCCTTTTGTAGACATAGACTGCCGATTGCTATTCCTTTTCTAGAACATCGCATGAGCTTCTCATTACGACCTTTGTCTGTGTACCACTGCAATCATCTTCATGTGAACAACCCCTAAATATCTCTTGTACATGTCAGGCAGCCTCTGTGGTTCATGAGAAGCTGAGGTGTATGCAGTTACCAAAGGGCACGTGCACACATGCACAAAATCCACCTAAAAACAGATTGCAGAGCCGTGCATGCAGAAATTTAAGAATTTGGTACTGAGAAATAATGTGATTTAAAAAAAAAATAACTGTGCAGAACAGGGTAGTAAATGTGCCAGCAATTAATGAAAGCAGGTTTTCATTTCTTCTGTTGAAGAAACTGGAATAGTATATGAAGGGGGAAATTTTGTGAGATCTAAGTGCCAATTCAGAGTAGGAGGCAGAATTGGAGAGGAAAACTGGCCTGTCTCCAGCCCCAGATTTCCTGCCTTTCTCAGGCTTCCTCTTTCACGTTTCTGTGCCCAAGGGTGTCAGAAAGAGATTCCTCTTTGCTGGAAAGGGGTACCTTCCTTGTTCATCTTGTGGATGTAATACAATACTGCACATCTCCTTTAGCTGTCTTCACACTTGCTCCAAACTTCCATTTTATGATGTTAGCCCTTAACTACAGCAGCCATAAAGGTTTTGCTTGCTCTCGTCCTTTGTATTCTTTTCACTTTGACCTCCCATTGTTTTAAGAAGGTTCAAAGCCACTTCCGATCCATGGTCACTTCAATCCCCTTTTCCACATAACATATAGGATTTACAAAACCAGAGGGTACTGCCTGATATCAGGCCAAGTAAAGGGCTTCTGATTTATCTTTTTTATGCAATAAATGCACTTCTGTTTAACATTTGCTGTGTGCACAGTCTTCCTTTAATATTGGAATTTTCGTGCAGGGGTATTGTATTTTTGAAGCACAATGGACACTGTCTTGTAAGTCCAGTTTATTGCAATGTGGAAGTTAAAACACATAATCCAATCTCCATTTTTGATCCAATCCATTGGAATAAACAATGTTTGATTTGGCTGGATTGCACCCAGCACATGTTATTTGGGAAAATGTGATTTTTCACTGCATTCCTTGGTATTGTAATGTGATTAAGATCAACTGAATAGTCAATCAAATAGTATTTATATACCGCTTTTCAACACAAAGTGCACAAAGCTGTTATTTCTTGTGATGCAGTTAATGACTGTTCACACAACTTTTTGTGAACCCTTTGCATTTATAAAGGGTTTTTAAAAAAAATAAGTTTAAAAAATAGGTTTGTTGGGGGGGGGGAGGGTAAAATAATTCTCAAGAATCTGTTTACTCCCCTGTGGTGCAAGCCTCTGTTGTACACATCAGCTGGAGTTGTTTTGGATTTTTTTATTTATTTATATAGGCATGCTCTACTAGCCACTGGTTCTGCTCTGGACTTCTGTGGGGCTCAGAAAATCCTCCAGAGGTGCTACCCTCTTCTCCAGAGGCTTCGGTTTGGCGAAGTGCAGCTTCATGCCTCCCCAAACTGTGCCTTGTGACACCCTAAGGCACTGTGATGCACAGTTTGAAAACCCCTGCCTTAAACACAAAGCCCGAAGATAATTTTGTACAATAGGTACATTTTGTGGTACGTGCAGTCAGGTATGCAATTTTCCATCTGTGGCATTATGTCGGTGCTCAACCAAGTTAGGGTTTTTGGAATACTTTGGATTTCAGGATTCTGGATAAGGGATGTACTGCCATTTACTCTTTTGTTGTACCTACATTAAAAGATGTGTTATATTCCCAGTTAAGATGCATGGAGGCCAAGGAAAAGACGAACTGATGTGGGTGTCTTGTCCAGAGGAAATGAATCAGGGCCTAATTAGACATTGTGAGGGTCACATGACTGCCAAGACCCCTAACTTTCCAGTAACTTCAGGAATGAAAAATATTTGTGGCTTGACATTATTGCATCCAGTGCTTTCCTGACCCTATTTCAATTCAGTGGCTGTTGCCTGCAGGGTGTGTGAAAACAGAAGTCCCTCATGTGTTTCTTTGATTAGGCATTGCTGGGGGTGTTTTACAATCTGGTTACTGTTCTATGTAATGCCTTTCCGTCCTTCTTTGCTCATATCACAGTAGCTGTAGGTTCTATCCTTCCAATGGCTTTCTTCTGTCTTGCTAACTGGTTAAGTCTGAATAAGCACCAATTCCAACTTCTGCATGTTTACCTGTCTAAATTTAAACTCCCCAGTTAGCCCTCAGCATCCCTGGTTGACAGGCTTAGAGTTGTGGTTTTGGCTTCTGAAGTATTTTGTGACCCATTTTGGACTGACCGTGGCTGGCTGCTTACACCTTTGCTCCATCAGACATAAGACAGATTTTGGTTCTCTTGAGGATTTGGGGAAACCGATTCTCCCCCTCTTCTTTGGGGTTGTTTTTCTTTTTAAAAACAAAAACAAAACTCCGATCCTGTGAAGAGAGATGAAATAGCTCTCTGAACAGTCCTCTGCCTTGAATTTGCTAACTCATAGGTAGTGGCGTAGCTACCTATGGGGCGGGGGGCGCAGCGCCCCAGGTGCCATCTTCGGGGGGGTATCACCACTGAACCCCAAATTCTGAAAATCACAAGTTTATGGCATAATATGGTCATGCTGTATACTGTTGGATGTGGAATTCCACCCGGAATTAAATGGAAAAAAATATGAGAGTGTAATATCTCTATGCTGTCAAAAGTTATGGCCAAAAAAAGTAAAAACCGAAAATAAAACTTTTGAACAAATCACGATTTTCAAAATCACTGTTTTAAGGAGTAATACCATCATGCTGTATACCGTTGGATGTGGGATTTCCCCAGGAACTCGGTGGAAAAAACCAGAGTGTAGTATCTCTAGTCTAGCAAAGTTATGGCCAAAAATATAAAAACCAAGAAGAAAACTTCTTTTGCAAAAATTGCAGTTTTTAAAATTGCGGTTTTAAGGAATAATACTATCATGCTGTATACCATTGGATGTAGAATTTCACCAGGAATTCAATGAAACCCCCCCCCCCAGAATGTAATACCTTAATGCTAGCAAACGTTAGGTAGCAAAATGCTAGCAAAAATTGCTGTTGGGGAGTGTAAAAAAAATTAAGTAGCTCCGGGTGCAAAATGCCCTAGCTATGCCACTGCTCATAGGGTTATATTGTAGTGAGACCTGCAATGTTCCCGCATATTGATTGAGACCTGTGGCAACTTGTTGTCCAAGTTTGATGATTCTAAAAGAGACTTCTGGAAAATCCTCAAAGGGCTAATGTCCTACCCTAGCCCCGCGCCCCCCCCCCTGAAACAATCCACCAGCACTTAAAAGATGAGACTTGGCAGTTGTTTGACTCTGAGCCTATCATTTTGTAACAGGATATTTTCTTTCTGTGAGCTAATTGTAGCTTTTGAATTTAGTGGGCAAACCATTATGACTACTTCAGGGAAAATGTAAATGTCTCTCTGCTTCGCTCTTTTGTTTCCTGGGGACTGTGGGGACTGTGAGGCTACTGTTGAGGTTTGCCCTGTGGGAGAAGCTGCATGATGCCTGCCTGGTCCATTGTAATGGGCTGGTATCCTCATGGGCTGGTGCTGTAATTCAGTGTCACAAAATCAACCTCAATCTTTTAAAAATTATTCGTGATGAGCGTAATCCTCTGAATGTGGATATTCATAATTTTTTAAAAAGAAAAATGATTCCTTTGGAGACGCCCACTCGTATCACCAAAATTTGCAACATGTAACATGTTACATATTTATTTGCAGACGTGTTACTTAGAAGTGTTTGTTTGAAGAATTTATACCCTGCCTTTCCCATCCTGAAACAAATGCCCAAGGCAGCTTACAGAACTTTATAATAAAAGTAAAATGTAACACAACAATAAGTTCCAAATAATTAAAAAGCATTAAAACATTAAGTTTAACGTTAATCTCTCTCTCTCTCTCTCTCTCTCTCTCTCTCTCTCTCTCTCTCTCT
>JAJKFI010000051.1:3441945-3490565 GCA_029204185.1 Lerista edwardsae | reverse complement strand
GCATTGTGGCTGCTTCAGTGCTGGGAAGGTGGATAGGATTGGGCCCTTAGTCCCCCAAAATGCCTCTCTGAATATCTGCATGATGCAATCTCTCTTACATCATCTGAATCCCTCCTTCTTTTCCCTGAAGGCTTTTGTACAACCCTTCGATCCCCATACCCTACTGCAACCACACCTAAGGAGATGTAATCAAAATGTAGTGAACCCTCAATTTATCAGACTAATGTGGGAGGGAGGGGTGCCGGTTAATGCACCAGCCTGTTGAATCCAAAAGCATTGAAGTCAGTGGAGGTACAAATGTACAAAAAAAAATTCATATGGCTAGTTTTTATGAAGCAGAAAATGCCCATTGTTTTTGGAGTCTGTTAAATTGAGGGCCATTAAATTGAGAGTTAACTCAATTTGCTCAAGTAGGGGAAGATTGCAGATTCTTCCCCTACTTATCCTGCCCCTCTTTCCCTCCCTTTCCTCTATTGCCTCTCATGCCAAATTTTATGTTCTATTGTTTTTGTAAAGTGCCATGCACTTAATAACAGCAACAACAATCATGCAGACAGGCTTGATTAAACTCTTCAGCCTTTCTAAATCTCCATGTTCAATTTTTCTCACCCATTGAGTCATGGCCCCTCGGGAACACTGAGTTTAGGAAGAGGGTCAGAAGAAAAAAACTTGTGCCAGACCAATGTTTATTTTTGCACAAACTATAATTATATTTGAATAATAACACATAATGTACTTTTTGCAGAACTCTTGAATGAGACACTTTTCCTTGTTTTGGCAACAGTTAATATATTTATGTTGGCTCGAACTAGGAAAATAACCACTCCATCCACAGATTATTCTCCACAGACAGCCGGCTTTGTAACCATCGATGAGAATCCTGTTTCACATACATATGATACTGCAAATGGAATTAACACTTTCAAAGCTTCAGTTACAAGTCGGGGATATTTCTGCCTCTGCACTGTCCAAAACTGCACTGGTCTTCTGATGGAAATGAGCCATTTTCTTACAGAACTTGTCCATACCTCTGCTGAAAAAACAGGAAACTCATTCAGCAGAACAATTTGGATGGCCTTGAAGTTCAACTGAAACTTATTTTATGTTTTGTTTCAATCTGATTTGCTGTTACACAGGACCGAGTATCAGTAAACTATGACTGCACCAAACAGCTTATTTGGTTTTGCTTATTAGTAGTGGATAAATGCATTATTAACAGGTACCTTCCAAACTAGTTACAGCATGTGGGTAATTCAGTAGCAAGTATTATACAATGCAGGCTCTGTGTGTGTGTGTGTGTGTGTGTGTGTTGTTGTTGTTGTTGTAAAGTCTGAGAAGGAGCAAAACATAGTTCTTTCTCAGATATTCCCCCCCCTTTTTCTGGCTTTTGTTTTCTGTCTGATTTCTATTACTATCATCAATTTAGTTGGAATGAATGGAGATACAGAAACCTCCAAGAAACCTCCAAGGACACTCTACCAAGGAGGAAGTGGCTTTTTGCCACTCGGGTGGGTGACTCAACCTGTGGTGCCCCCCCGCTTTAATTGTGACTCAGTATCCTTTTGGGGAATTATATAGACCCTGTACTTCTTGAGCGCACCCCCTAAATAAAACTAGGAATCAAGGTAATTAAAATTCCAAGGGTGTTTTGTGACTTGGTCAGATTCCAAGATGAGTTATAGCTCTAAATGCTTCCTAAAGCTTTTAACAAGATAGTAGCTTTGGGGGCGGGGGATCTTTTTGTGGTATGCTGTACTGTGGAGCAGCTACTATTTGACATCTTAATAAGCTGCAGTGATTCGAGGTTCTCTGTCGCTGAGACTTGAACCAACTTCTTGATAGCCTGAGGCTAAAACTTAGACCAGTAAGTTACCTGAAACCGTAACTTTGAGACAAGTCCCTGGCAGTGACACAAGTTAAAGGCCCCTCTTTTGGTTTGGGGTGCTGGGAATCCCCACATTATACTCATTATTTTAAGCCCCTTTTAATTTTAAAAAATCTTTGACACTACAGGTGCACCAGAAGAAGATGTAGATAGCAAAATCATAATAGATAATAGAGATGTTACTAATAAAAATGAATGCATAGTAAATCATTTAAAAATAATCTAAAAAACCATAAAAATCTTCTAGGACAGTTGTTCTCAAACCTTTTGGCACCGGGACCCACTTTTTAGAATGGCAATCTAATGGCCACTTTTTAGAATGGACCCACCAGAAGTGATGTCATAGCTGGAATAGCTGTCATTTTGACACCAGAGCCTGCTGCTTTTTGAGAATGCAGAAACAAGTTGGGTTATTTCTTAGTCATTTTCCAATAGCAAAGTGAATCAGAAGGGGAAAAAAGCCTATTTACAACCTTGACACAAGCAAGACAATCACATAGTCCACCCCCCTTTCCGGCATCCCATCTTCCTATATTTTCAATATGACTGCTATAAAATTGAAATTGGCTTGTGACCCACTATTGGGTCCAAACCCACAGTTTGGGAACCACTATTCTAGGATGCAAGCATATTAGCCCAATAAAAGATTATAGTAGTTTCAAAGGTAGTTCAAGGATATCCATATTTTTTAATATTTATCAGATGCAGTTCAAGTATGTGGTGAGTGATCAGTGTGATCTCAAAAAAGATGACCAAATAGTGCAGAATGCTTATGGCTTAACCTGTCCCTTTGCTTCCTTAATTCAATGTAGGACCTTTCCCACTGTTAAATTATCTCAGACGTTTAGAGCACATGACAATTTGTTGGGTCTTTCCAGTGGGTTGCTAACGCAACTCCTACAGCAGCCAAAGAATGTAAAAAATAAATAAATGTGCAAGATAGCCTGCCAATTTGTTGGAATAAGCATTGGAATGTGCCCACAGCACATTGTCACTTACAATTTTTTATACTTTAATTTTGAAAAGCAAACAAAACATGACACAGCACTGTTGAAGTGACATTGACAAGAATGTCTGCCATGTAGCCAGGGCAATTGCTTTGTGCTGCTGTGGACAGAAAGGGTGACAATGTCAAAAGGCTGGCCTAAATACTGCAATATAGGATTGTATGTAATATTTTGCATTTTAAGTCTACTTGCAGTCTACCTGGGCCATCCAAGTAGGCAAGTGCGGCTTCAGTAGCTGGAGAATGTGAGGCAGTATGTAAACTGGAGAAAGCATTACTTGTGAATGGTATTAATGAGCATTAGCTGAAGTAAGGGGACATTCCCAGAAGATAATTGAAGCACTTCACAGTGCATGCATGATTTTGACCTTTTTGTACTCAGACCTCAGTGCCCTCTTTAGGAATAGGGTTAGGAATGTGTAACATCAGCCCTTGTGATCATATCTTCATGACACCACCATTGCACTGATGAAAATAGAGACAGACTGATGTATTTATAACACTTACCATCTTGCAACAAGGACAACTGCCTAAGCACCAATTCACCCACACCATTGCAGAAAGACTCGTGTCCACCGGCTACTGCATATGCGTTTATATACTCCTGTGGGCTTGTGGTGGTGGCTACTTCTAGCCATACACATTGGGCACAGAAATGCATACATGACACTCCTTAACATAGTGTCAAATCTGGGAGGAAACTGGCCTGCTACAGTAGCTGTTCTGGATCTGCTTGCCATGAAGGAGTGGATAGGAGCTCAGGGACCGAGCTGCTGCAGAAGTGAGTTTTGGTAGACACAAGAAACTTCCCATTCTAGTGGGAGCTGAAACACGACAATACTATGATTTTCTTTATTTAAAATATTTTCAAGAGACTTAGAGCATGTTTGGTTTTTCATATTTCTGTGTCTAGCTGCCGGCACCATAAGGGCAAGGAGACCTTGGCTCTACATTGGGAAGCCTGGTAGACCTGGGCTGCAAAGGCTGCTCTGGCACGATCCCCACTTCCATTCTTCCCACTCATATTTATTTATTTATTTATTTATTTATTTATTTGATTTGTATCCCGCCTTTCCGCCACAAGGCCCTCAAGGCGGCATTTACAAGGTTAAAAACACAGTAAAAAACAATTAAAAACAGTATTAAAAGACAATAAAAACAATATTAAAAATACAACATACAACAAATTAATCCCTAGGATCATAAAATATATATATAAAATATATATCGGTTATATTTATATATATATATATATATATATATATATATAAAAAACCACCCTCCCCAGCTCTGTTTGACCTCTTCCCCTCCCTCTTTGGGAAGGGCCCCCAAAGGAATTTTGTATCCCCTGATAATTCCTCTCAGAGGCCTTGCTCCTTCCAGGCCTGTTGCCTCCCCATTCCGCCCACCCTCACCAATGTCTGGGGGTTCGGTGTCTATTGCCATGGGGAGTCGGCCATTAGCTGATTCAGCGTGTTGTGTTTATGACTGCCAGAAGGCATGTTAAGCCACCAGAACGCTCATTCCAGTTGCATGGCTCATAGGATTGGGCCATAGGTGTCACAGTGGCCTTGATAGGTGATACTACCTTTCGGAGATCTGGGATAAAAGAGCAAGATGACTATATTAGAGCGCAATCCTAACCTGGAGTTAGGCTGGCACAGTTAGGCCAGCAAAGTTTGGCCGGCTCAAGGGACACCGTAAAGTATGTTTGGACTACTCTTGGAGTCAGAGAGGCCAGCAAGCAGACGTCACCATCCTCCCTGACTCTGAGAATGGTTCAAACATGCTTTATGGTGTCCCTTGTGCTAGCCACACTTTGCTGGCCTAACTGTGCCAGCCTAACTCCAGGATAGGATTGCGCTTTTAATCTAATTTAAAACTTATGCATTTGAGATGAAATCAGTGGTGTCCTCAAAATTATAAACAAATCCAAATTGATGAATTTAAAATACTTTTGCGTCATAAAACCACCAAGTAGCCGAAATCAGCCAGGGAACCTGACCCCAAAAACTGATTCAGAGAAAGGGTTCCCCCCCCATTGAACTGTTTCTGAACTTAAACCTAAAATTTCTTGGTTGCCTTGAACCTGAATCTGAACCAAACCTCAAACACAGAGTGTGGTAACTGCTTCAAAGTAAGTGGCTTGGGAATCAGGCGCACCGTTTTCAGGGGAATGATTGTTTTATTTTGGTGGGATATTTAAACCTGTTTTATGTATTTTGTTTGTAAAACCACTTTTTAAAATTCCAAAATAAATATTTAAGAAAAAATACTTTTTTTATCTCAAGTTAAATAGCTGTCTCTACTGTATAATCATTTTATACAGTAAAATGGAGGCTTGAGGTTGAGCCAGATGCAATGCAGGTGCAGGGACCAGTGGCGTAGCTACCTATGGGGTGGGGGTGCAGTGCCCCAGGTACCATCTTCAGGGGGGGGTGTCACCACTGAACCCCAAATTCTGAAAATTGTGGTTTTAAGAAATAAGACCATCATGCTGTATACCGTTTGGATGCGGAATTCAGTAAAAAAACAGGAGTGTAATGTCTCTATTTTGTCAAAAGTTATGGCCCAAAAAGTAAAAACCAAAAATAAAACTTTTTGTGAACAAATTGCAATTTTTAACACTATGGTTTTAAGGAGTAATACCACCATGCTGCATACCGTTGGAGGTGGAATTTCGCCCGGAACTCAGTGGAAAAAACCGGAGTGTAATATCTTTATTCCAGCAAACATAATGGCCAAGAAAGTAAAAACCAAAAATGTGAATAAATAATTTTGCTGTTGGGGGTTTGTGTAAAAAAATTATGTAGCCCTGGGTGCAAAATGCCCTAGCTACACCACTGGCAGGGACAGAGATCAGGTGCTGGCAATTTGGAGCTATGCCAGATACCTGAGAATTAAGCGACATAGGGTAGCAACGGAGGGGTAGTTCATGACTCGGATCATGACAGATTAAGGTTATTTGATTGGACTGGACTAAAAAAGAGTATTGGCTATATAAGTGTTAGAGGTGAGCCTAGAGTGGAGTGGCTTGTGGCTGGCGTGAAGCAAGAAGCTCTGTTCGTTTGAGCATTGACCTGGGACACTGAGAATTTGGTCATGTAGTCAGTAGTTGTTCTCTGCAGTCTTTACCTCATTCATTATTTGGAATGCTCCCTTTAGAGCCCCAGGATGTGGGATGTAGGGATTGCCACTTATTAATATGGAAAAACTTTAATCAACTTTTAAATGGCTGGAGTGAGTGCTTACTGGCTGACCAGAGGGAATGGATTATCCTGAGGAACTGTTGGAAGGGTTGGGTAAATTACAGCACTTTGTAACCTGATGATTCCCCTCCTGTCTGTGGCCAGAGCCTTGGGATGGGGAGGCTCAGACTGGCAAGGGGAAGTGAGCATGGTTGGTGGCTTGCCAAGAAGATAATGTTGCAAGGAGTTGGGGTTCAGGTGCATAAGTTGGGAAAACAGTCCCCATTGCCCCAGGGATCCTGGATACCCTTGGCTCTTCGGCCACATTGTTAAACCAGCTGTAATTTGTTTAGCCTTCACTTTTGAAAAGCAAAAACCAAGCTGTTTATTAGATTCACTGGCCCCTATGGATCAAATGTTACTGCAGACATTGGTAGAAAGCCTAAATCACATTAAATTATCTAGAAAAGGTGGTCATTATCAGTACACATTTTTATTTAATAGCAGTTAGTCTGAAAGATTCCAGAACATTTTGCCAATGTACATTCAAAAGTGATTATTATACTTCTCGGGTGTCTTAACTATAATGATATGACAGTAATCTTCATCCTATCTCTTTACTGACAGATCAGTATCTTAAACTGGGTCAATCCTTTATTTCTAATGTGAGGTTAGAGACATATTACTATCTATTGTGGTATGGCCATCTCCAAACAGCAGCTAATATTTTTAACAAGGGTCATGGGTTGAGTTATTTTTTTTCCACTAATGGGTAGAAAACAAAAAAGTTGCCAACACCAAAAAAGTTGTATTTTCTGTTTTGGGCACCTAAATGTTACAGTGCAGTATCGATGCAGTATATTCAGACATCACATATAGATTAAGAAGAGCCTGCTGGGTCAGGCCAAAGGCCCATCTAGTCCAGTTTCCTATATCTCACAGTGGCCCATCAGATGCCTCAGGGAGCACACAAGACAACAAGATGTCTGCATCCCACTGCCACTCCCCTGTATCTGGCATTCTGAGCTAAATTCTGAGGTAAACATTGTGGCCAGTCAAGATTCTCCACAGCATTTCTCTTTGACAGTCACCAGAACCAGATATTCCTCTTCAGACACTTACTCATAGGAACATAGGAACGGCCCCACTGGACCAGGCCGAAGGCCCATCTAGTCCAAAATCCTGTAGCTCACAGTGGCCCACCAGATGCCTCAGGGAGCACACAAGACAACAAAATGACTGCATCCCATTGCCACTCTCCTGTATCTGGCATTCTGAAATAAATGCATTCTGCATCTGGCATTCTGATTGTTGATAAGCAGTATATAAATATTCTTAATAATATTTAAGATAATAATTAATAGTAATAACTACAAAAATAATAGGCATAATGTTTCTGTAGAGGCAGTGGTGTCACTAGGGGTGTGATGCCGAGTGTTGATGCTGTGGTATTGCACGATGTCATGTCATTTCTGGATTCTTCTGGAGGAGGAAGCAGCCTCCTCCTTCATCTCCTGACAGCCAGACCGAGAAGTCACTGTACTGAACACAAAGGGGAAGGAGGCCACTGTGGCGGCCTCTTGGTGGCAGCCTCTCTGCCACATCCCCCCCTCCTCCAGAGGCTTTCGGGGGATGGTACAAAGCAGCCAGATCACGAAGCCACTGAACACAAAGAGGCGAGTAAAGCGGCTACCAAAGCTGCTGCTGCTGCTGCCTCTCCCCCCTGCCACCATCTTGGCTGGGCCTCTTTTGATACCAGGACTCCCCCCTTTCCGCTTGCGACACCACTCTGTGCTGGTGAGGTCAGTTATTGTGGTACGGATGTTTCCAGACAGATTCAGTTTAAACCTGTGTCAACCTGTTGCCAGCGTACAGTTAATTCCAGTGTCCTTAGAAAGAAAGTGAAGTAGAACTTTCTCCCCAATGCAATTTTAGGAAAACGTTGCAAGACAAAATATAATTACCACAGCAGGCATCTGGCCCTGTTAACGGTCTCTCCTCTCCTCTCCTCCTGACCATGAAAACTGACTCTGGGGCTGGTGACCGCAGGTGGTCAAGTGTCCTCATTTGTCTTCTGAAAGAGAGAGACCACTTCCTAGCATCATGCTGCCGCACTGATTCAAGTCTGACTCAGAAAGGAAGCACAGCCACCAAAGGCACTTAGCTCATCACTTCCTGTAGCCCCGAAGTTTGACTTGGCTAGTTGGCAAGATCCTCCCTTGAGGCAGCCAATTAAATATAGCAAGGTGTCAAAGAGTATTGTGCCATAATGGGAGAGCTGGTTGAGTTTTGTTCTTTAATAATTGGGTTTTTGGTTGCACACCTTCCAAATGTAAAACCTTCCTATTCCCATTCAGAATTGGCAATGATCGTATAGTTTAAAACTCCCTGTTTGGCCAGTGCTGACTACACACTTACACAATTATCCCTGGCCTGGAAAAGATCTAAACCACAATGGCTAAGTACAGAGGCTTCTAAAATATCTTCATATATACAGTGCCTGAATACACAAACATAACCAGGCTCTCTTCTGCCTGCAAGAGCAATATTTTCCATAGGATTCATATTGACATAGGTTTCGGCCCTGCAGTCCTGCTTATCTACAAAAATAACGCTTCTGGAACAACATGCCTTTCCTGAACCCCACTTCACCTTTGCTTGAAACCCAATATAAGCAGTGGCTGATTTCTGTCAATCTTCTCTAAGGTGTAAAAAGAGTCTTTTTCTTCCTCTTGATCTAGTAACTTCCAGTAGAGGCTCATTTAAAAACATGTCATGGTTTTAAAACAGCACATGGCCTGTAGACACAATGGAGGAGATTCACACATCAGGACACATTCACACACGTGCATGCACCATCAGTTCACGGCTGTAGGATCAGATTATGGGCGCAATCCTAACCTGGAGTTAGGCCAGCAAAGATTGGCAGGCACAAGGGCCACTGTAAAGCCCATTTGGACCACTCTCAGAGTCAGGGAGAAGGGCAGAGATCTGTGTGCTGGCCTCTCTGACTCTAAGAGTGTCCCTTGTGCTGGCCAAACGTTGCTGGACTAACTGTGCCATCCTAACTCCAGGTTAGGATTGTGCTCTAAGTCACGCATGTGTGAAGAATAAGGGCCCAATCTTATCCATCTTTCCAGCACTGATGCTGCGATGCCAATGGGGTGTGCGCTGCATCCTGTGATGGGTACAGTCACGGAGGCCTCATAAACGTAAGGATATGTTTGCTCCCCTATCTTGGGGCTGCACTGCAGCTGCATCAGCACTGGAATGTTGGATAGGTGAGCCATTGATAAATGGTCCAATGTAATTTGGTTTGATCTTGGACAAGGGTGGAGATGGCACAAATTTAGATCTCTGGATAACTGTTAGTGATCAGTGTTATGAAGCCTCTTTGCCATGAACATGTTTTTCAAATGAGCCTGTTCTTCATCTACCAAATGCTGCACTGCCCACAAACAGGTTGTGTGCATCATTTTTCTTGTACTATGGCTTTTGCTCAGCTGACCTAACCTATTCCAGTGCTTGTGGTCTGTACACCCTACCCTAGATTCAGTAAGCAGGGCTTTGTTTTTGCTGTGCGGCTGTGCGGAGACATATAACACACAGTTCTAGCTCTGAGAATAGCATCTTGGCCCGTCTGCAGTTCCTGTAGTGTGGGAGTCATGCCCTGAATCCAAGCCCAAGTTGGGTGCCTCAAGGAGCAACACCTGCCTTGTGCTTTGGCTGTGAGTTTCCCACAAATGTAGGTGGTACTTGGATGTCTCTCCTTTCTGTGCTATTACGGGACTTCCCTCAGGAATGTCTGTTCTGGCTATGGGTTATAAACACTGCTGTACAGTTCAGGGCAGGGGAAATCCACCCAGGTTAAAGTAAATGAGACTTTCTTCTTATTTGTGGGGGCAAAAAAACCCGCTCTATGTTCTTTTTTGTTGTCAAAGATCTGAATATGAGAATTTTCTCTCTGGTATACCCAATTGCTCAGTAAGAAGTATTGAGGCTTCTGAGCAATGAATGTACAGACACCAGGCTGCCTGAACATACTTGAGGACCTGGCAGCACTTTCTCAGGTTGATAACATTTTTGTTTTATTAAGATTAAACATTGCTTTCAGTATATGAGACTCCATTTTGTTGTTGTTTTACATTGACTTATGATGCCCCTCCAATGTGTCCTTGCCCCTTTGCCCCCAACATTTCTGGCTACAAACCAGCTGTTTGTGTATTACATTTCTATCCCACTCTTTCTCTAGGGCAGTGTACATAGTTCTCCCCTCTAATTTTATCCTCGCAACAGTCCTGTGAGGTAGGCTACGTATAGAGATAGCAATTGGCTCAAGGTCATCCTGTGAGCTTTGTGACTGAGCAGGAGATTTGAACCTGACAGGCCAGTCCTGTGGTATTGGTAGGAGCAGCAGTACCAAAATAGCTACGGCTGCATCTTATTGGGATGTTTGTCCCCTTCCCCTGGCGTAAGGGTGCTGCCCTGCCAACACATGGCCCAGCACAGAGGATAGGATCCAACAGTGGAGGCTGCCACTGCCAGTCTTGCCACCACTTCGCCTCACCCCCTGCCCAGTTCCACCCTCTCCCTACCTCCCCCCACCTTGGCAGGCCTTACTGCTGACCGGTGCTGCTGGAGCCCTGACCAGCCACACTGGGGTGCAGCACCGATTGGTGTGGCCCTAGCACTGGTGCTCCCTCCTCGCCAGGTCCCCTAAATGGGCTTTACGACATGTTTACGACACCTGGAGCTAGCGCTGAGCAGCAGCACCGAGTTACGAGCCCATCGGATTGGGCTCTGAGTCTCCCCAGTTGAAGTCCTAACCATTACACCACACTGGCTCTCAGTGGGGCTTTGCAATGCAACCACTTTCCAATGTTTCCAGTGACTGTTCTTGATCAAGCCAATCTTTTTCAGCTCTCCTGCTCCCTTAACGTATCTGCTGCTTTCAGCATTCCCCATTTTTCAGTCCTCCTATCACTATGATTGGGAGGGGTGTGAGTACATTACAATGCAGCGTACACAAAGTGTACAGAGAAGTGTACTGAAAGCATAACATGCAATAGTTGTTGCAGAATTCTGCTTCTGAGAATGTTGGGTTTCCCCCTCTTTTTTTTCAGAGACCAATGCTTTTACTTGGCTGTTATTTCACTCAGCTGACCAGGAAAACCGTCTTCTGGAAAGTAACTTAGACTGGGGTTCAAAAAGGCCAGGGAATGTCAGAATTTGTGCAGATGCTGTTTAAGCATCAGGGGTGGAGCAGTTAAACATTTGACAAGCCTCTTTTCCGCCAGATGCCTGTTTCAAATTGGCTTCTGCTCTTTGAAGAAAGAGAGGGGACTCAGGCACCACTAGGATGCCTAGTTCTTCTATGGAAATGTCTGAGGGTCTTGCTGAATCTGCTAAATAGAGGCACAGAACAAAACACAGAGGAAGGGAGGGGGAAAGCATTAAGCACCTCCCATTCGCTCCTGATAATCCCTTAAAAATAATTGCAGGCCCAAACTTCTGGCCTCTAGCAAATTTTCCACTCGATTAGAGGCTTTTGTGAGGCTAGGGAAAGAGACCCACAGACTTGCACATTGTGGTGTTGCTCGAAACTTCCAGCTGGGATTTTTTTCCCATCAAAAGGGGATTTTAGTAAAACCATTATAAGGGGCTTAGGGACAGAAAAGCATCTGAGCTGTGAGACAGAGGTAGATTAGTATCAATGGGCTTGTTTTTGGCACCACCACAAGAAGAGAAGTTGCACATATGAATTCCCTCTATCAGTTTGCCCTCTCAGCAGGCGAGTGACAGAGACCTATTCTAGTGTATGGATAGAAAACGTTATTGTTTGGGTGTGGGGTCATAGGTGGAGCACCTGCTTTGCATGCCGAAGGATCCAGGTTCAATTCCAGGTGGTTTCTTGAGGCAAGACCCTCAAACCAGAAATCCTGAGCCATTGCTTGTCACTGTGTAGACAATACTGACCTAGATGGGCCAAGGGTGTAATTCTGCAGAAGGCAGCCTCATATGCTAATAGGAAAGGATGTTATGTGGTTCAGCTGAGTTCTCATGCATTGCTACTTGGTCATTAGACTGACGTTGTTGCCTTCTGAACACTGGTGGTTACAAAGGCAGGCCATTTGAACATATAGGCCACTTATGGGCATACACTGTATTAATTGTCTGAGCGTTCATCCTAGGTAGAAAACTTAGTTTTGATGGTTGAATTTACATTTCAAGATAATGTTTAGCTTTCAGTGGAAACCCCCAGGACTCTTCCCAGGTTACCTTCCATAATATGGGGGCCAGTGTGGTGAGACTCTTTCATAGCAGTTAATGGAACCTTTAGGGAAATATGGTGTTTGAGTTTTAAATGCATAGGATTCCAAGTCCCATATTTCTGGACAAGTTTCACAATAAAAGAAGTAGATCTCAGATGTCACTCTGCATATGCTGTGGAGTTGGGATGGAAAGAGAGCATTTGAGCTTGTTTAGTGGAGGAAGAGGAATCTATGAGTTTGGCAGGAGTCTGTATATAGTACAGTGTACGTTCTTGCAGTTTATTGTGCCAGTTTTATAACCAATTTACCAAAGAGAAGCTTAGTCTTTATAGGTCAAACTTAGAAGTGGTTTCTCAACTCTTAAACTACTACTATGGTGGAAACTGATTTGCCAAGCGTATCTTAAATAACTGAGGGTGCAATCCTATCCAACTTCCCTGCAATGACATAGCTGTGCCAAATGGGCATGCGCTGCATCCTGCAGTGAAGTAGTAGTCACAGAGGCTTCCTCAAGGTAAGGGAATGTTTGTTCCTTTACCTCAGAGCTGCATTGCCCTTACCCCAGTGCTGGAAAGTTGGTTAGGATTGTGCTCTGAATCTGTTCAGTTTTCTGTCCAAGGACAATTATTATTTAGAAGCCCTCTACTTTAATGCAGATTCCTCTGAGACACAAAGCTAATGTTAGATCTGCCCACAGAAACAGCTTCAGGTTTAATACCCAGCTACTACTGGGAGAATGGAAGCCATGAGTTAGTTCCCATAGTTAAGTGCTAGTGAGAAAGCAGCGTGTGATTGCAGAAATACAGTATGAAAGTATTTAGAAACACAAGAGAAGCCATATTTGCCAGGCTGCTTTGAAGCCTGCATTGAATCATGCAAGCTCTAACCAATGAATGCTCCTGTACAGTACAAGCCTGTGCATCTTTATTCGAAAGTAAGTCCCATCGTGTTTACTCCCCAGTTCATAATATTGTGCTGCAAATCTGCCAGCTTTTAAGGTGCCACAAGATTCTGTCTTGTGTTCTTTCAAGCAAACAAACATGGCAACTAATACAGGGAAGCAGTTACAATGCCAGAAATCCTTTCCTCTTGTTATGTCTTGTTGCTTTAAATTAAGACGACTTCTCAGGTGTGCACGTCAGTGAGCTGTATTGGTACTGTTGGCAATGGTTCATCATCGCCTGGAGGCATGCTGACGGAAAGCCCAGGGGATTAAAGCTTGTTACAGGGAAGGGAAAGCAGCCTTTCATGCATCCAACCCTACCTACAATGACGCCTGCTGGCAGGGGTTGACACTGGAGTAGCCTGAGGCTTTCATCTTTGGCAGTTAATCTCTTCCAGGTGTGGTTTACAGACATATGTATGGGTAATATGCAGTCTCTGGTGTTAGAAAAGTGATGTTTGAGCAGCACATTATCTGTCCTGAGTTTTAGGGGTGGGACTATAATTCAGATGCAGAGGGTCCTGGGTTCAATCTCTAGCAGCATCTTCAGGGAGGCTGGGAGAGACCCCTCTGAAACGCTGAGCATGCTGCAAGTTAGCGCTGACAGTACTAAGCCAGATGGAGCAATGGCCTGACTCCATATAAGTGATTATATGGAGTCAGTGATTAGTTAATGATTTCAAGGCTGGACTACTGTAATGTGCTATATGTAGGGCTTCCCTCGAAAACAGTTTGGAAGCTACAGTTAGTACAAAATGCAGCAGCCTGGGTGGTAGCAGGGGCTAGACGGTTTGACTCAGTAGGACCACTCCTTCAGCAGCTGCAGTGGCTGCCCATTCACTTCCGATCCCAACTTAAGATGATGACCTTGAAGGCCCTTCATGACTCAGGCCCTGCCTACCTAAAGGACCGCCTTCTCCCATACATACCTGTTCGCCCTCTTAGGTCATCTAAAGGAGCTCTCCTTCAAGTGCCCCCTCTGTCCCAAGTTAAAGGGATGGCAACTCGGGGACGAGCCTTTTCTGTAGCGGCTCCACAAATATGGAATTCCCTCCCAGAAGAACTAAGAACTAAACACTCCCTCATGGCCTTTAGGAGAGAGCTCAAATCATGCCTATTTAGTCTGGCCTTTGGATGACCATGTGGCTGTCTGCCCTCTGGTATATTGTCATAGCCTCTTTCACTCCTCTGGCCAATTGTTTTTCCCACCCTGATATGGAGAATTGGGTCTAGCTTTAATTCCTGTTCGCTCTCGGTGTTCCCACTAACGTTTAATTTGTTGTTGTTTTAATGTTTTACTTATTATGGTTACATTGCATTTTGTTTTGTTCTCTGTAAGCCGCTTCTTTGTAAGCCGCTTTGGGCATTTGCTTTGGCATGGGAAAGGCGCGGTATAAATTCTTCAAATAATACATACATATAGGACATCTTTGGACGTTCTCTTCTGACCACTGCTACAAACCTTGTCGCGCAGCCATTCTCAGTCACTGAGCCTTGGCACCCTGGTGTTGCTGTGAATGGTCTGCAGGTGTGTCTTGGGGGGGGGGGTGGGGGTGGGGGTTGGGGGAGGGTCATATATTAGTAGAAGCATTGGGGAATGTGAACCCCTGGCTGACAGTGCAGTGTGACTTGCTAATTGTCAAAAAATGATGGTGAGCCTTGACAGTTTTAGCGCCTTCTTAGTGTGCCATGAGATGAAAAATGTTGAAAATAGCTATTGTAGCATGACCTCTGCTCCCGGGGGCCTGCCTGTAATCGAGATAATGCTACTCTCTTCTGTAGTGCACTTTTAGAACCAGTAACTGAAAGGTAGTACTAATGAAAGTCCATCCTCATCATGGTTCTTCATGACAGAGAAATTAGACAAGAGACACTTCCAGTCTAGTGTCCTATATACCCAATAGCAGGGGTGCTATTTAATTCCAATTCAGTTCAGATGCAATGCATTCATTAGTATGCCTTCACTTATCACTTATCAAGTGTTTCTCAGACTGTGGGTAGAGAGAGACCCACTAGATGGGTCCAGTTTCAGAATTGGAAGTGATGTCACGGCCGGAAGTGCCGTCATTGTAATGCCAGAGCCTGCTGCTTTCCTGATAATACAGCAATAAGTTGGGTTATTTCTCAGCCATTTTCCAATAGCAAAGTGAATCAGAAACAAAAAAAGCCTATTACAGCCTTGATACAAGCAAAACACACACACTCCTACTCCCTTTCCAACATCCCATCTTCCCATATTTACAATATGGCTGCCCTAGGCGCTTTGCGACCCACCTGAAATTGGCTCACGACCCACTGGTGGGTCCTGACCCACAATTTGGGAACTACTGCCCTAGAGGTATAGGTGCGATTATTCAAGACAATGGGGCATGTGTGTGGCCCGCACTGCCACTCTCTAAATAATGCCCCTGCTGCTTGAGGGTGGCACATTCTGGGTTGCAGAAATAATCACCTTCGTACTATTATGATGTAACGACTAAAATTGCTAAGAAGTGTACTTAACAAGAGGTAAGTCTTATTGATCTCAGAAGACCTACATTCTGAGTAAATTGATTTTAACCTCGGACTGTTTTCACACGTGACGTTAAAAGCGTGTTTTAATCTGGAGTGCATAGCTTGTAACGATTGTTAATGCAATTTTTTTTAAAAATGGCAGAGGTTCATTTTTATAAACCGATCCACCATCTAGCCAATGTGGGCTTTGTTTTCCGGTAAGTGAAAACCGATCCTGTGCAAGCATCACTTGTGAAAATGGGCCTAATGCTGCTCCACAGCAGTCGGGTCCCAACTGCCAGGCAATGCTGCCGCCTACTGGCAGCAAAGGGTCACTGCAACAGAGTTCAGCCCTCAAAGCATGATCGAGGCTCATGCAGGTTCCTTCCCAATTTGTATTCTGTGACAAACAATAAAGCTCAAGCAAAAGCCTGGCAAGCTCTCCCGTGCTCCCCCTGCTGTGCTGAGAGGGGGAACAGAACAACCTCTGCATTAGGTCCCTGCTTGTTTCAAGCCTGCACAGTCTTTTGGGTTCCACAAGCACAAAGAGGCTTTGGATCCGTAAGTTTGATGCCCATAGTGGTTGCTGGCTTAATATCAGGCCTCTGAGTGGAATTTTATCAGGGGGTACAGTGTCTTTTGAGACATTTCCCTTATCCGTTGCATCATAATTTCATATAATTGGATCATAATTTATGCAAATTACTATATATAAAACTACATAGGCTTACACAAAATGTGAATGCAAGTCTTCTCCTAATAGATGCAAATATTTTCTGAGACCCCAGGAAAGTTCTGGCTCCCTTCCTTTGGCTCCTAGGCTCCTTTTTTGATGCCAAGCCTGGATACAATTTACCCCCTGCACCCCCTTGTTAAGCCCTGCTTAACACTTCCTGCATTCCTTTTTAAATAAAAATGCATCAGCCCAGATTGTGGCTTGTGGTTGCTGCTCAGTGCTCCAAACTGGGTTGTGGCTGTGTCATAGTGGCTCTCCCCGAGCAAAGCCAAACAGCATAGGGTCAGTGAACAGACGCGCTGCCGTGCCTTCTGGAAGGAAGCTCTACATGTGGCAGCAAGCTCGAGTCCTGGGTTCTAGGATTTGGGACTCTCTAGAGGCCCAGCTCTCGCAAGGCCCATTGACCTCTCCTGAGAATATACTTAGCTCGCCCCTTGGCTTGCCCTTCCCCTAAAAGTTGAGCATGTGTCTCCCAAAGATCTTCCCAAAGATTGCTTTTTAAAATGGAATGCACCACATGAGGATAGTCTAGGTGAATTCCTCCAGAGTGAAGTATGTGGATGAATATGTTTGTTCTTAGCACTACACTGACACGAGCCCCTTTTCAGAGCTTGTGGCCAGGGCTGGTGCAATTGCTAGAGGTGGGGTTTTTTTTTGCTGTTGAACTCAGCATAAAAACACAAAACACCACCTTTTGGGGTTAGAATATTTGAATAAAAACACAAAACATCGCATTTTGGTGTTTTAAGATATTTTCCAGAAATTAAAGTAGATTACTTTCCCAATTTGACATAATTCTGTGGCTGCATCTGCTGACACGATATCACCTATATCATCTACCTAGTACTCTCGTAAAGCATTTTGAATTAATAAAAATGAGAACTTGGAATGAGAATGTAAAAACACAGAATACCGCAATTTGCTATTTTAATAATGAAATTTGGGGGGGGGGGGAATCACCAAATAAAATTGACACCCTTAGCAATTGTATGTTGTTTGTGTTTCTCATTCTTTTGGGACCAAGCATAGCAACAGCTCCGTGCAGCAATCACAAGATTATGAGGAGGTAATTGCTGGCCCTGCGGTGTGGCACTGAAAACGGATTTTGGACTAGGCCTGTGCCCAACTAATTTTGAAAATAATGGAGAGTGAAGGGACATCATCCCAGAGTCTGGGTTGTGGTCACTGGAAATACTTGATTTCCATTTATCTAGTGTGGCCAGCTGGTGCTTCATGTGCATGTGCCATTATAAAAAACCCACCACAATGAGCAGCTCAGGGACTGCAGTCCATAAATCACACACTCCATTTCTCAGCTGTGCCCTTCCTGTCAATATCTGTTACCAGTGACTATTGCCACCTGCCATCCGTCTTTAGCTTGCCTTCTGCTGTTCTCTTTCCTCTGGGTTATCCTCCTTCAGAAAGCTATCCTTATAGATAAAGCTCTCCTTTTAGATAAAGGTTATGTAGCCAGAAACATTCTGGTTGGTTTTGACCTCTATTGCTTTCAGCACTTCAGCATTCCATCACTTGCTCCTCAATTGTATCATTCTCTGGCACTGCTTTCTTTTGTTTACGTATCTAAGGGTGCAATCCTATCCAACTTTCCAGCACTGGGGTAAGGGCAATGCAGCTCAGTAAGGGAACAAACATTCCCTTGCCTTAAGGAGGCCTCCATCCTCCGTGCAGGATGCAGCACGTGCCCCATTGGCACTGCTATGTAAGTGCTGGAAAGTTGGTTAGGAATGTCCGCTTAGACACTGAAAAATCCTAATGGACATGGCTTTCTCTGCTTAGAACCCAAAGTTATTGCAGTGCTGCCCCTGGAGAATGAGGGTGCAACCCTAAACTGAGTTAGGCCGGCATATGCTAAGCTAGCAAAGTTTGGATAGCACAAGGGACACTGTAAAGTATGTTCGGACCACTCTTGGAGTCAGAGGCCAACACACATGCTTGAGCCATCCTCCCCGACTCTGAGAGTAGTCCAAAAATACTTTATGATGGCCCTTGTGACGGCCAAACTTTGCTGGCTTAGTTTATGCCAGCCTAACTCCAGTTTAGGATTGCGCTCTGAGTCAAATTCGGTTTACTGGTGCCAACATTTACTGTGGGGAGTTAGGGCCAGGTCTGACAATTCCCAGTTCAACTCCACCAGTTCTTTCCCTTTTCAGAAGAGGACTTGGTTCTATTAAGCAACATGGGGCCTACCTCTGGTGGTAATTTTGGGATGTGCATAGAGGGCAGAATCAATTAGTTTATTATTATACTTTTATTGTCATCATTAAAAATATTGGTACACCACTGCAATAAAAGCAGTTCTTAGCACCATGGGGGGGGGGCATCAGCTGGATTTTCTGCCTCATAAATCGAGGCCAGCTGTGCTGCAGGTTGCACTTGAGGCCTTGAACTTGGATTATACCCGTTTATGTGACTCAGAGGAATGCGATGTACCTAAGAAAGGTGATACTTTCTATTAGACCAACTTCTTCCATCCTCCAATTGGTGCAACTGACTTGTACACTGCAGACCTCATCAAGGTGTTCAAACTACTGGCCCTATTCTTGTGATTTAATATCTTAAATTTAGAATGTCCATATTGGAAAAATGATTAAAATGCAGCTTCAAGTGTTCTCTTTTAGTCCCAGGTCTGACCAGCAAGAATGAATGTTCATGTTCATAAATACATTCCGGTTTAAGTAATTTATAATGTTTCTCCCTTTTCTTTCTCTTTTCAAAAGGGGAAAAAAAATATTAAGACAGAACTTTTGATCTATCGGTAAATCAGTGTAAAATCTTGAGAGCTATTTTCTGCTCAGTTTGGATGGCTCCGTTTTTACTATTTAACAACACAAGCAACAGTACCTGTTTACTTAGAAGCAAGTCCCACTTTATTTGATTGGTCTTATTCTCAGAAAGTGTGCATCAGAGTGCAGCCTAAATTAATCTTGATTTTGGAAGGAGGGATTCAAAAGGGGTCTGGAAATGTGCCGGTGACATTGCCAAACAAATGTGGAAGGAATATAACTCCTGCCAGAAAGCTAAAACCCCACTTCTGCTTCCCTCCCCCTGCCCCATGCCACTTTGATATTGGAGAATTTGACAAAAAGGACAGTGGACACTGCAGGAAGGCATTATGCAATCATGCCAGCAGCCTTGGCACAGTGCCTAGGAGACATCCTTAGGGATCTTCGAACATAGCCTCAGCTATACCAGTAGAGTTTATCGATTATCTTTTCTTAACAGGCAGCAGTATGAAAGAGCAGCTGCCTACAGAAGTGGGTTTTGCTGAAGGGATCGAGGGAGGAAAAACAAAGGCCCTGCTCTCCTGGAACCAAACTGTGCCTGTTTCTGAGGCCAGCAGATTTCACAGAAGACATTCTTTTAAAATGCTTGATTTTTATTTTCAGTTCTCCTTCTCCAACCCACTCCTCTCCCAAATGCCTAACTCAAGGCACATACCTGCTTTTGAACTCCTCACTGGAGTTTTTGAAGCTCACATAGATAGGCACTCTGGTCCTAGATTCACAATGAGAACTCTTTGGAAAGCCAGGCTGGAGTTAAGCTGTCTTTCTCATTTATGAAATCTGGAAAAGACAGTAAGTATGATGGAGCTCTATTCAAATAGAGCCCTACTCAAATAGTTAAAAGTTTTGTAATTTGCCAAATGCACGGAGGTAATTCATGGTAACAGTAGTTATACAGTACATATACTACTAAAGTATTAATGTAATCTAGTTTCTTTGGCAAGGTCAGCTTTCTTTTCCTCATATTGTAGATACCAGTTGGGATGGGTCTGAAATTAGGGTCTTGTTCAAAGAGGGTCTTCCTCACTCAGCCATTTAATCACAGAAGGTCTAAGTAACATTTTATATCCGTATTCTAATGCTCAGCCCCACCAAATCATGCTACAGCAGCAACAGGACTTCCCACATTAGCAACTCTGCCAAGCAATAGATTTGCCTCTCCTACTTGCCAGCACCACTGCAGCAGTTTCTGCTCTTTCTTCCGTGTATTGGATAATGCTTGGGAGTGTTTCTAGTGCCCCATACCTTACCCCATGTTGCCAAACTGAGCGGCAAGGAATAAAGGGAACAGAGGCCTGTAAGTCAACTTCAGAAACCATTTGTTAGCTGCATGCACCATTAACTGTTCACAATCAAATAATTAAATGAAACCATGCAGTAAAAGTACAACTGGTTCCACCACAAAATAATGCAGATTCTAGCCCTGTTGCATTTCCATGTCTTGCTGTTGTTGAGTAGATATTCCTTCAATTTGAAGTCTCACCCATTTCAACTTTACATTGTTATTATGAAAACAGTTGCCAATGTGAAAAGTTTTTAAGTGCAATGGTAATGCACTTACTTTGCATGCACAACCATCCTGGGTTTAACTGGTTTATTGTAGTTTTAAAGGGTTATCCAAAATACACAAGCTATTCTTATATTCAGAAAGTAAGAAAGGTGATCAGTTGACAAGATAATGGGAACGAATAGTAGATACACAACTTTCCAAAGCTAATGAAAAAAGTCCTTCTTATATGGCTGCTTTCTTGTATGTAAACTTAGAGTAACTTGCAAAATTTTTCTTTGACAAAGCTCCTTAACTACAGCAGGACTTCTATGTGCTGTAAATGCAGAGTTGATGCAGCCAATTTTGAGTGTATCTGGTAGCATTGTAAGAGTATGTCCATATTTTGGAATTTAATAACTAGGTTTGAAAAGAAAATTACATAACAGATTAGACCCAAGGATGATGTATGATTTAACAAATGCGGATGACCACCATAAGAGCCCAGTCCTATGCATGCCTACTCAGAAGTCCCATTATTGTCAATGTGGCTTATTCTCAAGTAAGTGTGGATAGGATTGCAGCCTGTTGTTGTATGTGTATTGGCAGCTAGGATAGTAAAGATGATTTTGTATCTGATCTGTGGTCCCTTTGTTAGTTAGTCAAAGATAATGCATAATCAAAGGGATATTGAGATATACTTGCGAAAGATTTTATGTTGGCAGTGTTAAGAGTATTTCATCCTTGATTGAGTACAACGGTCGCTACTTTTGTGCATTATGTATTTCATGTATTTCTATTCATTGAAATGAAAATCTATTCAAGAATAAAGTTTTTAAAATATAATAAATAAAATCAAAGATCTCAGCACTTGTCCCTGGCATTTCTAGGCAGGGATGAGAAGGATCCCTGTTGGAAACCCTAGAGAGATGTTTCAAGTCACTGTGTAGGCAATACTTAGTCTAACTTCATACTGTAAAGCATTCCTATGAAGTCTGGTAAAACTTCTGGCACTCTCTGCTGTCCTGTTTTTAGATTGTAGGTTTATTAAAAGCCAACGAGAACAGAGGATGCAAAGAGGCACACCTACCCGACAGGAGCCAGTGCAGGATTATCTTCCCTGCTGTGGGGTGACTGCTTTCCTCCCTCTGCTCCTCTAATGACTCATACCTGTTCTCCAAAGCTGCTGCTGCTTTTTGCCCTTCTCCTTTATGCTTCAGGAAGGCATAAAAAAAGTGTCCAGCCACCTAGCACCCACATTTATGGGGCATCTTGTTTAACAAAACAGCTTGAAATATCACACTAGTCAGTGAGGAGAGGGAAAGTGGCTTCCTGACTGTCAGAAGAGCCAGCCAATAAGCACCCTGTGTAGTTGCTTCATTTGGGGAAACGGGAGGAACCAATGACGAGCTCAATTTTGATGTGCACTAAGAAGAGACGAGTGTGGCTCCACAGTGGACTCACCATGTTAACTATGTACACGGCCTAGCTTTCCAAACAGAAGATTACAGATTTTGGGAGACTTCAGCAGTTCAGAAAGAGGCAGCTCTAGTGAACATTTCCTACTGCTAGGAAGCCCTGACTTTAGGAGAGAAATATTTCCTTGATCCTGCGCAAATTCTCTGTTCAGCCATGTTATGTAACTTGCTGGGAGTCCTATGGTAAATTGTATGTCCCTTCTCTCACCTGTATCAGATGGTGTCCAATTTGGGATGGCTGGCATAGTCTCTCTACCTTACAGAATAAAAGTAAAAATTAATCAGTATAGAAAAGTGCTATATAACAACTGGTGCTTTAATAATATTGAATCTGAAGAAAAGCAGCTTCAGTGCCATTTAAAAAAATCTTAGATGTCAGAGCACTATACATAAGAACAGAGAGACAGGGATAGTTTTATAAAAGTTTTAGGCACCTAGTAGGATAGAAAGTAACATTTCTGCTTTGCTATTTTAAGTGTGTTATCTATATCTGAGCATCCACTTACTTTGCCTGCTAAGCAGACATTCCTATTTTAATAGAATTCATATTCTCTCCCATTATGAACCTGTATATGTGTGTTTTAAATGAGAAAAAGGCAGGAGGGGAAAAATCCCAAGCCAAAAACCAGAGGCAGACCTTACAACCCCCCCCCCCCCCATGTAAAAGAAGATGGATGTAGTGTCAGGCTCAATTAGATCCGATTATGCTGGCTTTTGCCAAAGAGAACAATGCAGCTTTTGTGACCAACTCCCAGCAGAAAGCATGAAAGGTTTTAAATAAAAGCAGCGATAGCAGTCTAGGTGCTGGTTTCCTTTTGAGGGCACAGTGGAGGTCCAGTAAAACCCCAACTCTGAACAGGAAATACAAGGGTGGGCTTTTTCCTCTCCTAAAGCAGAAATATCACCTTGTTCCTTTTCCTGTGTTAAAACACGAGGGCATTGCTGTTACATTGCCAAACTAAACCATATTAGGTGTCCTGGGGCAAAGCTGCCACTGCAGGTTATATCGTAAGCTAGTGAAGTGTCTGTGCTACTGAGAGTTTGTTTACCAGGTGTACATTTGGGGGGGGGAAGCAACTAGTAGAGAGAACAGTTTGAATGAAACTGAGTCGCCTGCAACAGTCCTGGAACTGCTTGAAATGCAAATGTACAGGAACTCCAGACCATCCCCCACCCCCACTTTGAGGAAAAGCAGCTTAAATACAGCCAGGCCTGGAGAGGAATGTTAAAAAGAGGGGAAGAACCAGCCTCCTCTCTTCCATAGGGACCCTCACACAGCAAGATTCAGTATGCATGACTGAACAAGCAAGCAAGCAAGGACAGCTCCTCTTTTAACTTCCCTGAACAATGGCTTCAGCTCCTTCCACCATTTCACATTCTCTATACCCCCCCCACCTTTTATTATAAAAGGTGGGGGGGGTTGGGTGGTAGAGCCATGCTACATGACTTGGAGAAAAGCTTTGTTTTATGCACTAGGAGCACTGTTTCCCTGCCCCACTTCCCTTAAAAAGCACCCCCACTCAGAAGTTGGGGGAGGGGGATTTGAGATCACTCTCAGGGCAAAAGTCACAGATGGTTATAAACAGAATACTTTTCCAATTTAGACTATTTTTACATCTGAGTTTGACTTTTATATTTGCCTCAAAGCAAGGATGATGGCTTCCATCCCATATTCCATGCACTGTCACAAAACTGAAATTTGGGCCACTTATTGCTGGAAAATGAAAAAAAAAATTACAGATGGCTGTATTGTTCTTGCCATCTAAGAAAGTCACTATGTTAGAGAAGTGGGCAATTCAGCTAATGCCTCAGTAACTAAAAGTTGTTACTAAACAGGTTCAATTACAAATTGCAAGTCGGACTTATTTCTGAGAACTGGGCTGTTAAGAGTTCTAACAGATCCTTCAAAAGGCAACCAGTTTGCTCTGCTGGGAATTTTTGAAGTTGCTGAGGCTCTCCTGAATTGAGCAAAGCCTTCCCATTCCTTTGAATCAGTGGCCCAAACTCCTCATCGATAGAGAAGGGACAAAACAACTCTGTAAAATGTCTCTTCTCACCTTAGCTCAATACACCTGCCTTTTAAAGAGATAAAGACAACACAGATGCAACTTTTTTTTCAAAAACATACTTCATATTTCCTCTTTTATTATATAAATATCAGTTTAACCTTTTACTGTAAGAATATAAAATGTTTTAAGAGGATCTTTTTAATTTTATACAAATTCACAAACAGTACATTTAATCCATAATGGGGTATGTGTCTAGGCTTGTCTGAGTTCTGTGGTCTGCAACTGTGGAGGACTTGAAAGTCTATACAACTATCCCTCCCCCATTCATATCTTTTGCTTTCTTCAAAGTTCCTCCTTTTAAGGACAAGTGGTCAAGAACTGGCTTTATTTTAATGGCAGGAATTAACAGATGAAGTTGACAGTTTCCTATTCAGGCCTCCACCACAAGTCTGTCTATTCTTTCAAATCTCCATACTTGACCTAGTAACTTGAGAAAAGGGGAGGTGGGAATTTGCATATATTTATTTATGAAACTGGATTTCTGTTTTACATTTTTTAAACCATAACCCAATCATCAATTTGGACATTCACATGTTAACGTGTGTTTGTGCTACAAGAGCAGAAATGCAAGCAGTGTTGGGTCCCCAAAACCTTGGGAGGGACGAAGAGGCAGAGCGACAAAGATAACATGTAGGTGGGACATAAAGGGGAAAAGAACCCCCAGCCAGCTTATCTGCTCCTCTCCTCAAGTATAAGTAAAGCCCGAGGGGTATCTTTCCAATACAAGCACAAAAATATATGTCTCACCATCTTCCTTATAAAAATTCCAGGGCATGGGAAGGAGGAGGGGAAAAAAAATAACCACCGAGGTAGCCAAACATTGAGATTATATATGAAGTCAGGAAAAAATGTACTTAGACCATAAGAACAGCTACTTCAAGAATCTTTCAAAATTATATCATGTATGAAAATGAATACTGGAAAGTGTGAATAAAAAAAAGCTAGGAACAGTCGCAAGACTTTAAAAGATATGGGACCCAGATTATTTGTAGGCTAGTTATGCAGTTCTTAAAAAAAAAAAAAAAGGCATGGTATTTCTCATGAGAGTACAAGTGAAGATTGATTCCATCATTCCTGCCTCCCATACCTCCAAACAGAAAAGATAAGTGGCTGGGAATGATCTTTATCCCAAACTACAAAGGAAAAAGGATAGATTAGGCAGGAAGAGGGGATAGAATGGTAAACCATTTACCAAAAGTAACTTCAATCTCTGCAGAGGTTTAAAAGACTCTTAACTGGTAGGAAAGATGGTGATGGCATTGGCTGGATACAGCATAAAATGGGGCTGAGTGGAAAAACTGTTTGGTGCCCACCCCCTCAGCAACAGCGAGCAGAATGACACTCCAATTATAGTGCAGAGTGCCAAAGACACATCATCACCTGCTGAAGCAGGATTTGTAAAAAGTGTTGCTTCTAAGCCTCTAGCACAAGAAAGGGGAAGGGGGGAGAAAAAGACAGAATATTCTGGGCCTGTATCTGTGAAATACAGTATCTACAGGTTGTATACATACTACATCTGTTGTAGAAAGAATGGAGGGAAGAGGTGGTGGATTACAAAAAGCATGGTGGGGATGGGTGCACAACAATAATGGGAAAGAGAGATTTGTGTGCTTGCCCAATAAAGAGCAGATCTGGAGTAGAATGAAAAAAAATAGGGGGCTAGTTCCTCTTCCACCCTAGTGCAGAAGGGGGTGGAATCAGATCTGGAGAAAGGGGGCTGCATTCATCCCCAGTGCATAAAAGATTGAGAAACTGCATTCCCAATAGAAAAAAAGGTAAGGGCAGTGATACTGTATCCATCCACAGTGAAGGCTGATCTAGAGTGCAGTTTTCTCCCTCCAGTGCAGGGGAGGGAACTATGAAAGAATGGTGGATTTCCCCTCTTTTCCACCTCCACTACTGGGGTAGGTGGGGGCAGGCGGGTGGGCAGGCAGGCAAGTACATGAGGATACTTTTTCCCTCCCTCCCCTCCAGTGTTGGAGGCATATCCCCCCTTCTCTCTCTCCTCCACTGCAGCAGCCAGTTGGTGAGTCCCTCCGGAGGGGTGGGAGTCTCCGGGGTGTCCCCTCCTCTCACCTGACCTTCTCGCTCTCAGTCATTTGCCAGAGTCCCAGGTTCAGTACTTTGAGGCAGGGGAGTTGAGTAATGCGCTCCAGGCCCCGCTTAGTGATTCGGGTGCAGCCATAGAGGTCAATGCCTGTAAGCTGACTGAGGTGCTCAGCGATGAGCTCCAGACCCTTGTCAGTGATCCGAACACACTGGCCAATGTTGAGAGTGCGCAGTCCGTGCATTTGGCGCACCATGCGGTTGATGCCCTCATCACTGATGTGACAGGAGCAAAGGGAGAGTGAGCGCAATCCATCCAGGCCTTGTGCAATATAGGCCAGACTTTGGTCTCCCACTTTGTCACAGAAGGAGACATCCAAGCCAGAGAGGCGCAAGCTGCCCATTGCCAGGTGCATGATGCCTGTGTCACTGATGTTGTCGCAGGAGCGCAGGTTTAGGGTACGCAGACTGCTCATATGTGACAGGTGCAGCAGCCCTGCATCCGAGATGCCCCCACAGAAGCTGAGATTGAGCTGGCGCAGGCGGGTGAGCCCCCGGGCCAGATGCTTAAGCGAGAGGTCACTGAGCTTCTGGCAGTCCTGCAAAGTGAGCTGCTCCAGGCCCAAGCAGCCCTCCGCCGCACTGCGGGTCATGCCTGCCAGGTGCCCAATGCCCACGTCCGAGAGGTGGCGGCAGGAGCGGAGGTTGAGGCTCTTGAGGCGCTGCAGGCCCCAGGCAATGAGCAAAAGGCCTGTGTTGGTGATGTTGCTGCAGCCGCCCAGCTCCAGCACCTCCAGGCCCTTGAGGTACTGGGCAATGCGGCCCAAGCTGCTGTCGGTGATCTGCTTGCAGAGGCTGAGGTTGAGTGCACGCAGCGAGCTGATCTCCGCCACGAAGGCGTGCCCCAGGCCGTTGTCGGTGAGGTTGTAACAGCCGCTCAAGTTGAGGCTCTCGATCTCCGCCATGCCTTGGATCACGTAGCTCAGGCTGCGCCGCAGCGACAGGATCTGCACCCGCCGGATGCCCCGCGCCGCGAGGCTGGGGAAGAGCGAGGGGTTGGCGCGGCGCAGGTGCAGCTTGGCCTCCACGCCCCGCCAGACCGAGCGGTGGTAGGCGGCGTCCCGCCAGGCCGTGCACACCTGCGCCACCCGGCCCTTGTCGCGCACCTCCAGGTAGCCGAAGATCATGGCCAGCAGCTCCGGGAACAGGCAAGAGATGTGCGTCTCCATCGCCCGGGCCCGGCCCGGCCCGCCTCGGCCTCCCGGGCCCGCCGCAGAGCGGCGAGGCTCCCGCCGGGGCCCTGCCTCAGCTGCGGCGGCTCGACCCAGTCTCCGGCCTCCTCGCAGCACAGCCGCCGCCGCCCCGGGGCCTCCTGCCTGGCAGAGGGGCTGCCCTCGCTCGCTCGCCGCCGGGCTCGCTCTGTGGGCCGCTTCCGGCTCGGGCCTCACATCGCCATCATCGCCGCCGCCGCCGGAGACAAGGCGGGCGGCTCGGTCTCTGCTGCGGCCGCCGCGGGCCCTCTATCCGCGCCACGCCAGGAAGGCCGCGCCGCCGCCGCCGCTACTGCCGCCGCCTCGTTGCTCTCCTGCGGCGACCCCGCTCCGCATCGCGCTCCGTCCCGCCGGTGGCCTCGCTTTGCCCCCGAGCCCCGCCGCCGCCGCCTCTTCCTCCTCCTTTGTCTCCCAGCCGCGGCGCCGCTGCCAAGGCAGACCCCGCCAGCGCAGGAAGGCAGGCAGGGGCGGGAAGGCGCACGGTCGAGTTTCTGCCGCCGCCGCCGCGCTCGGGATCCGCCTCCTCGCTCTGCTCTTCTCTGCTCGGCTCGGCAGGCTCCGTCTCGCGCGCTCGCTGATTGCCGGGCCCCGGCGCCGCGCTCAGGCCGGGCGGGGGAAGGGAGAAGGCAGGAGGAGGCGGCGCTAGGGCTGGGCCTGCTCTGCTGCACCACCTCCCCGCGCCGCCTGCGCAGTGGTACGATCCGGAACTCTCCGAGCCGTCGCCCTGGCAACAGCAGCGCTCCCCTCTCCCCGCGCGCTCTTTTTGCCCTCTCCGCTCGGCAGCACGAGCTGGGTGGTTAACCCTTTCGCCGACGGAGTCTCCTGCAAAAGACGGCTCCCCGGCTCTCTCTCCCCCCGAGTGCACTACACGCGCGGGCAGCCTGGCCGGGGATGGTCTCGCCCGCTCCCAGGATGGAACGGGTCGTGGAGGGCTTGTCGGGCTAGGAGGATGGGGTGGTGGTAACTGTGGGTTCACGGTTCCTAGGGAGACTTCGTTGACAGGAAAGAGTCAGAAGCACACCCGGGGACGGGGGAGAGCCCAGGCCCGCCTTCCCTCCCCCACGGCGACCCTCAGTGGGGTTTCCTGGAAGAGGGTGAGAAAAAGTTATTTTTAGCAGGGCTGCCAAGCGGCGGCTTCTCTCCTGCGCAAGTGCAATCCCTCGTGCACGCTTACTGAGGAGTAAATCCTATTGAACTCAGGCTTACGTCTGAATGCACACGTTAAGGATTGGGTTTTAGAGAAAAAAAATATTAGACGATATTGAGCGATGACGATATTGCCAAGATGATTAAATAAAAACGGTGACACCTTCGTGGCTTTGTTTTGTCTTCACGCAGACGCATCCTTTCCCTCAGCATTTGAACAAAATAATGCAGACAAATCGTGTTCAGAAACGGAATGAAAAGATGCATCTAAAAGATATACCGAGTAGAATTTCATGGTGCCTAACAAAATACCACAGAATGTCAATATAAATATCTAAACTCGAAATAATACCATTTGAACTACTGCTTTTCAGCCCCACATGAACTTCTTGCATTAAGCTACAATCCTGTACACACGTGCCTCAATAGGATTTACTACTGAGTAGCCATGTACTTGCAAGATATCTCTGCCTTCCAAATATCTCTGAACCTAAATCCTGAGGTTGCATTCCCAGACTCCTGCAGACTTTTATGGGCAGACAAATGGCCCAAATCTGAAGTGATGAGGTCAAACTCAGACATTTGACACATCCTCTTGAGGTGGATCTGTTTTACCAACTTTTGCCACTCTGTATAACTTCTTCGCTATCCAAGAGATCCTAAAAATCAAAATGAATTGTATTTAATTAGAAGCTGGAAAGCCAGAGGCTTCTCCACCATTTCAACTCAGACACTGATACTTTTCATTAACAGCGAAACACCAACAAGTAAATTTAAAACGTTGGTTGTCTAGATCATGTTTGCCTCAGACTGTAGTTCAAAATACATTCAATTGACTGTAAGTCTATTCAGGCAACCATTTAACAAGTGGTTAAATTTACTAAATAAATGCATTTACTACATGCATACTAGTAATAAATGCATTTACTATATGCATACTAGTGTACATACTCACTTGGTAAGCTGGTCACCTGTCCTGTCCTGCCAAATATTGCATGAATCCTCATCGCATTCCTATACAGTACTTGATCAGAAATCTAGAGAAGCAGGAGACTGGTAAAATTCTCCCTTGAGAAAACTACATGGTCAGCATACCACATGGTCACATGCATTCTATTGTAGTGTGTACCATTTGGTGAACAGCTTTTATTGTATGCAACTAAACTGAAAATTGTTTCCAAAAGAGGCTGCCCCATTGAACTGATGTTTTAAAGCAATGTATCCAACACGAGTAATATCAGGTTTTTGCTGAATTAAATGCAGTATAAGATCTGCATTGATAATGCAAGTATGTTATTTAAAGTCATTTTCATTGGTTATGCAAGATAGAATGGTTGAGCTCTGCATTCCTTCTTGCTGTAATCTTTCAAACAAACTTACCTTACAGGGTGGTTGTAAGGATGGAAAGGGGAAGGACCATATATGCCGCTCTGAGAGGACAGGATATACATTTTTAAAAAATTAATTATGAAAATGTATTTCCATGGAGTTGAGGATTAGAAGTTCTGTATCCTTTCCTGTAATGTATCTCTGTGCAATATTCAGTTTTGTGCATAGTTTGAAGTTTGAGAACAATCCACGGCATCCTTGGTCTTAGGGTACAGACTTCCAATCTAGTTAATATTTGTGCTTCACTGATACTGTAGCCCAATCCTATCCAATTTTCCAATGCGCCGATGCAGCCACTGCATCCTGCAGTTGGGGGGGGGGGAGTAACTGAAGCCTCCTCAAGCTAAGGAAACATTTGTTCTCTTCCTTGGGGCTGTACTACAACTGCATTAGTGCTGGAAAGTTGGATAATAGAGGACCCTTAATTTCAGGTCAGTAGAGCTCTACATGCAAGTACTGTGCACTGTGCAAAGTTGGGATTGCAGCCTCAAATTGAAATTATGCCACTTGTTTCTGAGTTGTGCCACCGATATTAGGAAATTAGACAGTTTAGGCAGAGGTGATTCACGGAATGCTTACCTTATGAGACTCAGAGTTAGATCTACTTGGATGCACCTAATGCAGTGATTCTAAAACTTTTTAGGACCGGAACTCACTTTTAAGAATGATAATCTGCCCAGGACCCACCAGAAATAATGTCATGGCCGAATGTACCATTATTATGATGCCAGAGCTTGCTGCTTTCCTGAGAATGCAGTAATCAGTTGGGTTATTTCTCAGTCATTTTCCAGTAGCAAAGTTAGGGGCTTATCCTATTGGGCATAGCATGGCAGTACAAGCGCCTATGCCTCTGTCGCAAAAGGTGCCATAAGGCACCTCCAACACGGTGGTAAGTCATTACCCCTGGCGCTGGGTGAATGCTGGGCCAACACTGGCCCTGTGCCGCCCAGAAGTGGCAATGCGAGCCAGTGAGTGGTGAATGCACCACTCGCTGGCGTCACGTCTTTTTGGGTGGGGCAGGAGGGCATTCCTGGGTGGGGGGAGGGGGGAGCAGGGGTGGTACCGGCAGCAAGCTTCACCACCAATCCCAACCTCTGTGTATACCCAAACAGTCCTACATGGAAGCCAGTACAGAGGTGGATTGACCACAGGGAAAGGGGCCACATGGAACCTCCCACATCTGCTTGCCGACCATGGGATGCAGTGATAGCTGCCTGGTTACCGCTGCTTGCTCTAGTGGTCAGGCAGCTAAGGATTAGGCTGCCCATTAGAAAGTTTAAAAAAGCCTATTTACAACCTTGACACAAGCAAAATAACTACACAGCCTTTTCCCTTTCCAATGTTCGATCTTCCCATATTTTCAATAATGGTTGCTCTAGGTGTTACGCAACTCCCCTGAAATTGGCTCGCAACCCACCTAGTAGGTCTCACCCTACAGTTTGACAAACACTGTTATGTCCTAATGCCACTGTTTAGTACAAAAAGGGTACTGATGGGATAGCTTCACTCATACTCAGGCCTGGCATTGCATTAATGTTACTCATGATTGGCACAAGAACAAGGGAATAAAATAAGTCAGGCTGAATGAGGGCCAACAAAATCTTTATGTTGGACTCATGTGTACTGCCCCTGTGGCTTCATTATAAATAGCATGTGTGTTACCTACTATATCCTTGCTTGTTCATCTTTAGTTGGCAGTAGTTATCTTAAGAAGGGTACAGTGATAAACTTTTAAATGATTTTAAATAGTTTTCTAAAAATTCTCTTGTATGCCCCATATTTACCATGTTTGACCTGCCAAACATTTGAAAAATGTTCCATATTCTTAGAATCATGGAATTGTAACCTTAGTCATATCTCATCCAAATATTAACATATTTATATGATAAACATGTTCAAATTTCCTAATGGATTATTAACAAGCATATTCTTGTGTGTGCCACAGAGAAAAGGAGCCAAGGTGTTAAAGGAGCCAAGGTGCACCAGGAAAAAACAACCACCACCCTATGCTTGTCTTATACTGGGAATATTGCATGTCTTATACTAGAGTAAAATGGGACTTAGTACCAAACATGTGTGGCTAGTATTGCAGATTTAGAGGCCACAATCCTACCCACACCTAAGAGTAAGCCCCATTGACTATGGGACTTACATCTGAGTAGAAATGCATAGGATTTGGCCTAAGTTGGGAGAAAATTGCATGCATCTTTGTGTAGCATATAGTTTGATTTGGAAGACTCACTTCAGTATACAGATTCATATATATACAGACACACATCTATATTTTACACTTGTGTTTATTACATGTTTTATAGAAATAAGGAACAATGATTTGAAATAGGATTTTGTTTTATCCATACAAAATCTTACTAGCTACTGTTGGCCATTTTTCCTTAGCTTTTCAAAAGTAAGGTGAGGCAGTCAAAATGTAAATAATCAATGCATTCCCTCTGTAGGAATGCCGCTCTTGGTAACAGCCCTTTTTCCCAAGACCATGACATTGATGCTGCATCCCAACACAAGGCATAGCATTTCACCATTTTTAAAACAAAACTGCCTGCCTTTCTGTGTTGTTGGTGACTTTAAAACATTTCTATACCTTTAATACACGAGACTAATGCCAAAGAAGGTTGGTTCTGTTCCTATATTGACTTTGACCAGTTTCTGTAAAATTTTGCAGGCTTACATCAAATCTGGACAGTGAACAGATGCCTTGATACGAACATGCACACTCACTTGCGTTCTTTCATGGCAAAAGCTTTGTATTGTCTAGTCTAGGACTTGAGTACATGTATTATCTCCCTAATGGCCCTATGTGGGAGGGCTTGCTTCATCTGGTGTAAATTTTTATGGCGCATTAATTTTGGGCAGCAGCAATTGTCACATGAAATTGCAGATCTCTGTGGCAGGCTTCATTTATCCTGTGCACAAATATTGTACTGTTTTCACCTGTTGTGGAACTGACAATCCGACTCCTTGGCCACTGACATTCCAATTTCTGAAGTAGTTTCTAAACAATCAGATTGCTATAAACACATTTATCGCTTAAAATGTTCTTTTTTTCCCTATCCAAATTACGTAATTCTTCAAAGGGACTGGGATATTATTTTTTGGCAACTATTTGAGGGAATCTGTTTAGTTTATTTGTGGGTAATGCAAGCTGAATAAATGACACCTTCACACATACTTTGTTATATACTACTTGTGCGGTTATAATGAGGTATTAATGGATTCACTTTATTTAAGTTCCAATTCATAAACCAATTACACAGGCCAACACACATTTTGTTGTCTTATTCCTGGGTTTGTTTGGGGTGCTGGTTCCAAAAGTGACATCAGTTTTGTCCCGTCACATCTAAGGCACAATCCTAACCAACTTTCCAGCACTGGGGTAAGGGCAATACAGCCCAAGATAGGGAAAAAACAATCCCTTACCTGGAGGAGTCATCAGTGAGTACTATTCCCCTGCAGAATGCAGAACATGCCCTCTTGGCACAGCTATATCAGTGCTGGAAAGTTGCTTAGGATTGTGCCCCTAGTTTCATCAATAAAGCATAGCTTTGTTAGTGAACAGTTCAGGCAGCATCCTCTTCAGGGAGCCTATGCCATCCTCACAAGGAACCTGCTTAAGCTATTCACTAATGAGGCTGTGCTGCATATCCAAAACTAGGCATGATAGGGCAAAACTGATGCCAGTTTTGGAATTGGCACTCCAAATTCATATAAAACCACCATAAATTTTGAAAATAGTTTTTCTGACCCTTAATTTTGCAGGCCTGTGTTTATTGGTATCAATAGGACTACTCCTAAGTAAGCCATTTGAAGTTGTGGCTTTAAGTGAATATCAATTCCACCTATCATGGGATTCATGTTAGGTGTGTAAGGATGTCTTTCTAGTCGTCGTCCCCCCCAACAAATTGTGCTTAGGAAAGGCAGTGGAAAATTCACGGCCAGTATTTGTTGGATGAGTGCAAAATCCTACAAGCAGTTAGCAGTAGCATTAGGTATGTGGGATCTCTTCAGACAAGCCATTACCAGTTAGCTCCAATTCACATGACCATTTAAAACCGTTATTGACATTGTCTTTGTCAATGTGGTTTACATTCTTGTGCAGTAACTCATGCATACAGCCTCTTGTGGCCACCAGAAAACTTGCATAGCTTTGTTGCATACAGCCATTTTCAGGGTTTCGACTCCTGGCTATCCAAGACTGAGGGTCCAATCCTACCCAGCTTTCCAGCACTGATGCAGCCATGCCAATAGAGCATGTGCTGCATCCTGCAGTGGGGAGATAGCAGCGACTTGTGGTGTGGGTGTGACAGGTGAGGCAGAACTGCCCTACCAGAATTCTTTGAAAAGTGCAGCCACTGCTGTGATCATGCAAATATAACCCACAGATCTCAGCAGCTGGAGCCTGTGGGTTGTGTTTGCTGGATCACAGCGCAACAGTGGTGGTACTTTCCAGAGAGCGCCAGTAAGGCAATTCTGCCTCATCTGCCACATCTACACTACATGTCACTGGGGGACAGTCATGGAGGACTCCTCAAGGTCAGGGAATATTTGTTTCCCTTACATCAAAGCCATATTGCGAAAGTTGGATAGGATTGATCCCTGAGTCTCTGAGTGATAGCCAAACTGTTGATAAGAATAATCAGCTGAAAAATGGTTGTGTGATCCTAGAATTAAGCCCCGCCCCCCTTCTTCCAGGCTTTTATATGATGATCTTGCTACACTACAAAGAATAGAATTACAGTTGGAAGGTTTTGTGATTTTGCATACTTTGCTTCCTACCTAGGTTCGCTGTGCTTAATTAAACTGTGCTTTTGCTTGTTTTTAAATGTTAGGGTTATGCTTAGCATGTCTTCACTGTAAACTGGAAAATCCTATATAAAATAAAGTTTAAAAACAAACTTCATTCTGTGAATTTGCTCTTTATTTCTAACATGTGGTGAATAAGGACTCAGGGCCAGTGTTTGGGGATCTTGCTTTTTAGGAAACTGGCAATTAGGAAAATTGATAGTCAACCCATTGATTTGATTTCCAGTGTATCAATTCTGAATCTTTCCTGGCTTTTTCCACATTTGCTTCAAACAATATTGAATTATTTCTGTGGTTAGTGTCGTGTGTTTAGTACTTGCATAACTTTAGAGAACTGAAAGGCAACCCACCCGTAGCTTCTTGGTTCAAGTGTGGGTCTTGCAGACTTTGGGGGTGGGTGGGGAATAGCCATTGTACCTGGCTGTCTCATCTTTTTGATTGTTTTACTGAGACTTGATCTCATGTTCTGCAATCTCTTCTAGATTGTGGGTTTTCCATGTCTGCTTCGTTGACGTCTCCTTTGATCTTCTTAAAAATAATGTTATTTAAAGAAATAGATAACAATTTAACTTGACACGTGCCTTAAGGGTGCAGGGTGGGTGATGGATCTCCTCACATCTGTGTCAGGCCACCACACCCTGATTCGCCGCCAGTCCCACCCCCCCCCCCCCCCCCCCCCCCCCCCCCCCCAGCCCGGAAATGGCACAACACCTATGGTGGTAATACGTACCACCAGCTGTCTTACATGAGTACTTCCGGGCAATGTGCAGGCAGTGAGACCTTCCCAAGGCCTTGCTGCTGCTGGTGGAAGTGCTTTACAGCACCTTCACGACTTCAGCACATGCGGTATGTGCTTGTCCTGCCTATGCTAAGCCCGATTGGATCGGGCCGTTATTGTCATATCCTTTTCTTTTGGATGGACAATTCCGTTTTCGTTGTTTATAATAAGTTATAGTGCTTTAGCCATTAGCTAAAGTTTTCATTTGTTTTCATTGTTTATAAGTTCTACTGCTTTAGCCATTAGCTATAACAAGATACAACACAACATGGAGTATTGGCTACATACCAGTCAATCATGTTTTTACACCTAAGACATGTTGAATCTCTTCAGCACAATTTATAACATGGTGGTGAACAAATTAGCTTGCGATTTTTGCTAAAGCCAAAACAAATAAAGCCACCTTGGTGGTATTGTGAGCAAACAAAAACCATTCAGTGTTCCTGGGAGATATTTTTCCTCATACTCTGTGACAGTAAGCAACTAAACAGATAAGGAGATCTTCAACTTGATTATTCCCACAGTAACAGAAACGAGACTTATATGGGACATAGATGGTATCAGTGGGAATCAAGCCAGTAGAAATTATCTCCTTGAGGAGAACATAACTACTATATGATTCCAATTCTTAAAACTGCTTTTATTTAAACATATTAAAGGGATGCCATATCATTTTGAATAAAGGCATCTCATTGTTTATATAAAAAGATGAATGTTGTTAAAAATGATTTAGACCCAGGCTTGTTGTAATAGTGTGAAACAGTATCACAGATGAGAGAAATGGGACAGCATAATTTATGCTACAGATTCAAGCTAGCATTTAACAATAGGCAGGCTGGTGCAAATGTTTAGGTTAGGAGCAAAGGTTTGGTGGTTTATTCATTTTTCCTTGGTTCTTGGATCATATTACATGGTTTAGCTCTTTTTTTTTTTATTTGATCTACATAGAGCAAGAGGAACACTTGTGTAACGTAATGTTTCTGCTTTGGGAATTGTTTTAGTTAAGAAGTGTGATAAAAATGTAAGAATAACATAGTGCAATCCAGCCAAAGTTAAAGGCTGTACTGTACTTTCATGGCATACTGCCTTCAGTGGGAGAGCTAGGCATGCGTGTCAGTCTTTCCACCGGGGTCCAGGGTCATTGAAGGGCTCAGTTCTGGCTGGATCATACCTACAGTATAGAGCAGGCAGTACAGAGTTCTTCTCCGCTTCTCTTTTTGCTATTCATACAATTTTTATCCCCCAAGAAATAGAAAAGTTCAACTTCAGGGAATCAAAACTAACTTCCCAGCTGCTATTAATGTTTGCCAAAGAGACTGTTAGCTGCTTGAATTCCAGGTGCTTGATAGGGCCTAGTGAATTGTCCAAAAGTTTAATGACCACTTTAGCTCCTTTACTGTTCTTTTCCTCCTGCTCCTCCAGGATCTAGTTGAAGTCCAGTTCTTCATAAAATTCTCCACTGTTTCTCCCTCTGAAAATACTGATTTGAATTATTCTTCCTTTCCACTAGTTGTAGAACCAATTCCTGTTTGTTGTTAATGTGAAACATGAACTTTCTCACTTTTCCTTAGGGCATAATCCTAACCAATTTTCCAGGACTGACATAACTGTGCCAATGGGGCATGTGCTGAATCCTGAAGCCAGAGCATGTGCAGCAATGGGGACAGAGCAGCTGCTGCAGTGTCTTTGGGGCAAGGAAACATTGGTTTCCTTATCTCGGGTAGAATGCTGCAAGCCCCAGTTAGTCTTCTTGGATCTGCATTCACTAAATAGGTCTGTGTCTCGCTCCACAGCTCCAAAAGGGGCGTAGGATTTGGCCATCCCCACCCCGTCCCAGGCACAATCTTTCCCTCATTCTACCCTTCCCTGAGGCTGGAGTTCCTGATAAGATTGGAATCTGTCTTGATGCCTAGTATCAGTGCCTATTAGGCTGCAATCTTATACATAAATGTTCCTGATGCACAAAGGAATCCTATACATCAAGGCTGCTGTATCATGTACCTAAATACCATGTCCTGGGTTATTTGGTGCATATTGGAACACAGTGTTCCAAACCAAGAGTACCTCACTAAAAAGAAAGAACAAGGTAGGTTAGCAAATCAAAGGATTACTTTAACCTTCAAAACCATTTTAAAAGCTCCTTTAGCATATGCCGTTGTTCTTTTAAACCATTAACTTGGCTTTTCTGGAAGGGGGCCATCACTATATTTTCAGCAATTAGATCACGTTCTAAAATTGGCAGCACACTAAAATTTGACAGAATCCTCCTGTCTCTTGCCCTATAAATATCCACTCCATAGCAATATCTCAGAGGAGAGCTTTAGGGAAAAAAATCACAATGCTGTTCCTGCAAAAACTTGCAGATCAGGGTCCCAGTGAGAACCCATGGCAAAAGGAGAACAAATATAAACTCCAGAGAAAGGATGCAAATAGAATTGTCAATACGCCAGAGTCATTGGCCAGGAGAAGCTACTCTAAGTAATAGTCCAGAGACTCTTGAGATGTGGAGTTTTACAAAATAAGCAAGCTGTATATTCCGATCTACTGTATATGAAAATATTTTTGAGGGGAAACTATTTCATGGAAATCTGGCTCTTTGACCTTTAGGTGTGGAAAAAGTTTGGCAGATGGGTGCCAGCATGGTGTAAAAAATGCCATTACTGTCTGTAAGCGTTTATTTTGGGAGTGTGGTAGATGTGAGTGGAAAAGCTGACTTCAATGGAAGGGAGGGGTCAACTTTGCAGGCAGAAGTATTCCTAGAGTCTGTGAGTGGGGTTGGTGTGGTCATACCCTCTAATCCCTCCCCCACAAGACCTAGTGCAATACCTTGCAAACTGTTCTTGAAGCACATCCCTGTGCAAATAATATGATGGGTAACCCTGAAACTAATAGAAGCACTAGTCCCACGACACAACCACCATAGTTTCTATTTGGCTAACTTTGGCTATTGCAGTCTCCATCTTTCTATAGCAGTGTTTTCTCAAACTGTGCGTTGGGACCACTTGGGTCATGATGACCTGATGTTAGGTGGGTCATGGAAAGGTGGGAGTAGCCATCTTGGAAGCTGAAGACCTTACTCTTGCTATATTCCTTTGGGGAGTGTTAACAGTTTGAATTTGCAAGTTAAGGTTTTTGTGTCAGTGCCTTTACATAATATTTTGTCCTAATCTTGCTTTCTGTCAGGGATGTTTACTGCTTGTGCATTCGCTGCATTCCAAGAATGCCAGTGTGCATTCCAGGAGTGTCATTTGATTACATCACAATGATGGCACTTCCTCCTTGATGATGTCACATCCAGCCATGACATCATTTCTGGTGGGTCCCAACATGAGTCCCATTCTAAAAAGTGAGTCCTGGTGCAAAACGTTTGAGAACTACTGCTCTATAGCATTGACACTTTTCCCATTAGACAGTCCCAAATAGGCCATTCGCTGGGGACAAACAGCTGAGACGGCTGTTGTTTTTAGGCTTTCCGGAGATATCTGACGGGCCATCGTTGGAAACAAGATGTTTGACTAGATATCAAACGTTTGTTTGATCCAGAAGGCTCTTCTTTTGTCCTTATCCTAACTTCTATGTACCCAGTCCAAATGCTAGTCTCACAAACTTAGCCCTTTGTCTGTGGCCCAGCCTTTCTCTTGTCTATCTCCTCTGGCCTATATCACTGCTTTTATCCCAGTTTTGCTGGGCCAGCTAACTATTATATGGAGAAGAGTCTCCTCATAGAATTCCCCCCTTCCTCCCCTCTGAAATAAAGAGCTGCATGGCCAGAATAAACTGCAGTAGAAATTGATCAGGAAACAACAAACCTTTTGGATTTCTGCCTGTCATACAGGTTTGGAAGGCACAGACCCTCCACTTGCTTGCAGTTATTACATGGTGTATTTGAACATGTAAGCTGCCTGCTGTATAAAGTCAAACCATGGATCCGACCATTTCGGTATTGTCTGCATTGACTGTTACGGCTCTCTAGAGTTTCAGGCAAGGGTCTTTCCCAGCCCTACCTGTAGAAGACTCTGGGATCTTCTACATACAAAGCACGTGCCCTACTACTGAGCAACAACGCCCACCTCACCCCCTGAAATCTAGCTAAACTCTAGAAGGCTTAACCGTGTGTGTTTTTATTATTGCTATTTTGTTATGTTACTGTAACCATCTCAATCTATCTGGAAAATGGCGGAATATTCATTTTAAAATTAATGAATGAAAGTTCCCAGCCAGATCCAGTTATTAGCCTTGTGGTATGTTTTGTGCTAACTGCAGTTTCCATGTAATCTTCAAAAGCAGCCTTACATGCAGCATGTTAAACTAACCTGGTATGTATAACTAAAAATGTGTGGTATAAATAGGGAGGGGGGAGAAAAAGAGCTAGGAAGAAGCTATTATCACTAATTGTTATGTTTATGGGTTGTCATTGTTCTTGCATGCATGTCAGCTTTGCATAGAAATATCATAGAAGTGTTCTTCTTATAATGCAGTCTCATGATGTAGGATGTCCGTGATTAGCATATCATGTTTCAGGGGGGTTTGTTTGTTAAAAGCTGCTGGAGAGAAGCTGTCAGATCAAGCTATGGTGCTGAAAGAGGGCAGTTTAACCCTTTCCGCATCCTGCTCCCCATCTTAAAAATCCTCCCCCAGTCATTATTTGTTCCATAGGAGAAAGCGAGCACAACTCTGTATCATGTTTTCCTGGGTTACCTGTTCTGTTGCCCAAGTTTTCCTACGTATAGGATCTTTATGGCAGCAGCTTCTGCCCCCACTGCTTCCAAGTCGTCCTGTTCAGCATGGTAGTATGTGTGGAGTTGTCCTCCCTCTTGTCCGTGGCAGGCCTTCAAACGTTTTTAAAACCGCTTATGCTGCGTCTGTCACTTGAGGCTTTTGACCTCGTCCACCTCACTTAGTTTTCCTGTCTTTTACTCGTCTCCTGAGTAAAAGAAAACACTGAGAAACTATTTGCCCCTCTGTTCATGAAACACTTTTAAGTTACTGTATGGAAGGCATTATATAAGTGCGAAGTATTTTTATGACTGGTTTATTACAGTCCATCTTCTCTGGCCCCAGCATGTCTGAGACAGGTAATATTGCAGCCTTTTTTGGAATTGGTTTCTCTCTCTTTCTAACCAATCTTAACTGTCCTGATTTCTACATCTACACTGTTGCCTTGGCTTCCTGCTCTTCTGGCTCTGTACCCCAGAGACAGCTGTCATGGGATTGGCAAAGTCCATCAGCTCTATCTTGGCATTTCCTCCTGCACTACCTCTGACCTTTGTGGCAGTGATCCCCAAACAGTGCTGGATGCAGAAAGTCCAGGAAAGAAATAGAATAAGGCAGCTTTGACCTAGTGGGAAAGAAAATACAAAAATGCTACCAACAGGTGAGAAGACTGAGCAAAAGCCTGCCCAGCCGCTGTGTGCAATCTTTTAAGGGAGTAAGCCTGGCCTTATCTACACACACAGCAGAATAAGGCTGTCCTGGGGTTGTAGAGTGGACTGTACCACTTCAGGCTGCAAATGGAGGAATCACATTTTTGAATGTTCCAATATATAAAGATTATAATATAGAATTTTGCTTGAGTCCAAAAGCTCTGGTGCCATATTGAGGCTCTGATACACATAGAGGCTGCAGAGTTTCTGCAAGTCAGGCTTCATTTATTTCAGTGTTAGGGGAAAACTACATGGGACGCAGCACCCCCATGTAACAAAGTTCTTCATACCTTCAAAACTGGAACTCCAAAGAGAAAAAGCTGTGCGTAGGGGGATGGACTGGAAAAATATGATTGGCAGAGAAAGTGTTAAACATGCGAATGCATGCACAAGCTGCTCAGATTACAGTGCAATCCTGGCCTGTGCTGTATCCAATGCAGGTTTGCTGCCTCCGGAGCTCACCACGGGACAAACCCCAGCCGCCTTAATGGCCCTTCTCAGATCTGCGCCTGCTGTTTGGCAGGTACAGGTTTGAGCATGCTGCGGCAGCCTGAATCGGGGCCACATGGCCAGGGTATGGGGGGGGGTGTTGGATGCAGCCAACCTAATGGCTGCATCCAGCCTTTACACCCCTCCATATGCCGCCCTGCCCTCAGGACAGTGGTGCTGCTGTTGGGGAAGGAAGAGTTTTTTAAGCTTACCTGGGGGTCTCTCTGGCTCTCTGGAGGGTCCGGGGAGCCTGCGACCCCCTCTGCAGCCCTCCACAAGCCTCCAGACCTCTCTGAAAATATTAAAAACCCACCTCCAGTTTTGCGACCAAGACAGGCAGTGTTTTTTTCCCCTTTTCAGAGAGGTTTGGAGACTTGTGCGGGCCTGCAGAGGGGGTCGCAGGCCCCTTGGACCCTCTAGAGAGCCACAGCAACCCCCAGGTAAGCTTAAAAACCCCTTTTCTTCTTGGTGGCAGCAGCATGATCATCCCGATTGTGTTGCTGCCCCCTCCTGTTTCCCCTCCCCTGCAAATACTTACAGGGTTCCCAAACTGAGTTGGGAACCACTGCCCTAGGATACAGTCTGTGCTGTGATTCAATCTAAACTATACTGTTCAGGAGCATAAAGCATTTCCATTTGAATAGTCTAACATTTACCTATTTAAAATGTTTTGAATAGTTTGACACATGAATGAACTCAACACACCCAGTGATATGCCCTTTCATAATAAAGATTATGAGATAAATTGGGAAACAGATGGCATCAAGGAAAGAGATAGGAGCTTAGAAGATGCAGCTGTTTGCAGACCACCACTCAAGGAGGGTTTTTTTTTGGGGGGGGGGTTGTTCTTTAGCTGAACTGCTCACTAAACCTTATCTAGCCCACATCCTTTATCTAAGGTCATAAATGCAATCAGTAAATAACTTATCTGCCGGAAAATCACATTCACATTTTAATTGGGTTACTTCAGTGCAATATCCCCTTCTGAAAAGCAAAGCCTTGGTGCTGAAATGAATTTCTTGCATTCTCCTCTGACTCATCTGCTGCTGGCCAGTAATGTGGGTGAGCCGCTGGAGTGGAACAGAAGCACAACTGGTCTGATCCACTGTGGTAATTCCTATGTTCCTAAGCATCTAGCATCCAGTCCTGAACAGTTGCGTTGGCATGTCTTCCTGCAATTCTGTTATAAAACCCAGTGCCAAAAACTTGTTTTTAAGCAATTGGGTATTCAGATGTGTCTAATAAAACACAAGGCCATTGTTGTCTTCAGTGATCCAGGAAGCCCTTGCTTAACCTCATAGACTGCATCCCCAACTGCACTGAAACCAAAATACTTGACATTATGCTTTGGCAGCCCCATCCTAACTTTCTGGCAGGGATGCAACCATGCCAATAGGACATGTGCTGAGTCCTGTGGTGGGGAGGCTGTAGGGGGAGCAGTCCCAGAGGCCTCCTCAAGGTAAGGGCACATTTGTTCCCTTATTTTGGGTTCAACCCACTCAGATTTCCAGCGCTGATGCAGCCTCCATGCAGGAGCACATTTTCCCTTCCCTTGAACAGGCCTCTATTACTGCTCCCCTACAGCAGGATACAGCACATGCCCCGTTGGTATGGCTGCATCAGTGCTAGAAAGTTAGAAGTACCACCGAAAGTAATTGGCAATGGTGTCATTACTTCTGGATTACTTCTGGAGGCCAGGCACAATGTGACAAACACTGAGAGCACAATCCTAACCTGTAGTTAGGCCGGCACAGTTAGGGCAGCAAAATTTGGCCGGCACAAGGGCCACCGTAAAGCGCATTTGGACCACTCTCAAAGTCAGGGATGATGGTGCATGTCTGTGTGCTGGCCTCTTTGATTCTGAGAGTGGTCCAAATGTGCAATCCTAACTCCAGATTAGGATTGTGCCCTGAAAGAGGCTCAGGGATGAGGGCTTTTTCAAACACGCAAGAATTACACTCTGGAGCTCTGCCCTCCAAGCCTCCTCCTGCTTCTTGTCACATTGCATTGCTGGTCTTGCTGCAAGCCACTGGCCATCTGGGGTGCGTGCTCCGTGTACCACCAGACACCACCTCAAGTACCACTGTTGAGAAGCTCTGTCCTAGCACATAATGCATGTGCCATTTAGGCTCAACCAGTCCCACTAATTTCAGACAGTCTCTGCTCCAGAACCAGTGGCAGGAGAATTGCACATCTCCTAATCCCTTTCTGCCAGTTGAAGAAATCTCCATTGTGTACAGCAGACAAAATCTCACGCACCATGTCTGTGTATATGCGCATGCATGCAGATGCTTATACCTGCCACTGGCTGGCTGGTGATCTTTTTCACTGACTTTACATCATCTCTATGCAGATTCTGAATTTATCATGGAAAAACCATCCATCCACACACACAACTTCCTTCCTCCCTAGACAGGCAGACAGATTTTCCATTCTACCCATCACTTCTTTTTTAAATCTAGCTTGAAATACACCATCCCCCCTGCCTCCTCCAACACACACATAATGAACAGGGTAGAAGGATGGAAGATGTACAGTATATATAAGATGCAAATAATGTGGCCCTGTTTTCTTCAGACATGGACCTGCTGTGCCAGGATAGTGTGCCTTGCCCTCCTTCAAGGAGCTGGGTCATACAAGGCATTTTTTGTCCCAAGGCTCAATCTGATGCTGGCAAGCTCCACATCTGCCTGCCAGGTGTAACCGGCCATCAGGAGCAGCAGGTAGAGCAACTGTGAGGCAGTGAATAAAGCAAAACCCTGGTGCAAACAAACACTGTAGCAGCCTATAGGAATTTGAAAATAAAAATGCTTGAGTGGCCCCTGAACTGCTGAGCTTGGTGATTGATGGTCTCTGCTGGTGTTTATGAGGTTATCTATGAAATATAGTTCCTTGCATACTTTGGAACATGAACAGATTGGGTGCAGACCAAGAGTCACTGGAGGGAAGGGGGGAAGAAACACTGCAGGCTTGAGCTTGCTAGGATCCAACACGTTTCGTCCAGAACCATGGCCAGAGGGCTGATTAGGAACCATGTCAGATTGGAAGAAGGAGAAGGAAGCTCAGAGACTTGTGGTGTCTTGTCAAGGGCAATGCCGATGTGCAGGGCTGTGGGAAGCAGTCCTGTAACTAGCCAGAAAGACGCATAGATACCATTTAGAACCAAGCTACATGTTACGTAAAGCCCGTCATGAAGGACTTCTGGTTTTAAGATTGTCTCTTAATGATAGGCTTGACATAACGCATAGTTTGGCCCTTAGGGAGAGCAAGAGAGGTCAGTGGCCCCATCTCTCCTGTATCTGATCATATGAGACCATTTTTCAGGAACACCTGTCTTTTTTGGCCAAACCTCTGTTTCTGTGTACTGAAGGCTAAACCAGGTGTGAAGTGGGAGACACTTGAAAGGATCTCCTATAGAAACCAAAATGTTAATAGATGCTACAGAGGGATGGAAATTCCAAATGGAACCATTGGAGAAAGAGTTTTTAATTCCCTCCCCCAACATTGTTGCCCAATAAAAATTGCAACCTCCCCAGCTGATGTTTACCCCATAAGAAAAAAACAAACATCCCAATCCCTGGATATCTGTACTATATGCTTTGCCCTGCAGAGCAAATAGCGGTTTTGGAGGTGGAATTTCAATAGAGAAAATGGTACAGAGGGGAAGTGGAAGCATAGAAATCTCCCACACTTGAAACTTCAGACCTGATCTGAATTTGAGAGGCTGTGTCAGTTGCTAATGTTAAAAAACCCTCACCTATAGGTGTTCCTAGTCAGATATGTTCTGTTTTATGTCTGGCCTCGGGTACCAACTGTGCATGCCCCAGGCAACAATCCCTTTATGTAGGAGGGTGAGAGTAACATGCTGGACCTATTCTGATAACATTACAATAGTTATTATTGGAGATGTAAAAACAAGTGGAATAGGTGTGATTTGCCTGCAATCTTCAGCCCCCTTCTCCCCTCTGTTTAGAAATGAAGGGCAGAGGTGAAGAATGTGGTGTTTTCATGATTTGTGCAGGGACTTAAAGCAGTATTTGAGCACTTAAATTATCATATAGTTTTGTCTTGCAACACCACGTTGCTTTCCACCATAATGCCCTTTCTGATGTTTTTGCATTGTGCTCCTAGTGGGCCAGTTGCTTCCTTCCACATCCACACGCCTTGGGATGATGTCAGCAGTCTTCAACACCAACTTTGACCCACCCCACCACCCCCACCCCAATGTCTCCATTACCTTGTGGGACTGAGATAATGTGGAAATTTTCCAGTGTGTCCATATGCTTCCATTCGTGAGAACCCAAAGATCACATCTGGCAAAAATTTGGCAAGAGCTGCACATCTGTAGGACTAGATAGTATCAGGGTGTGTTTTGGGGCAGGAGTTGCATCAGAACAAGCCCTTTTCAAAAAGTTAAGACAAAGAGTCTCAGATTAGGTTGCCTCTCCCATCTCATATTTGGGGCCAGACGTTTTGTTATGTTAAATGTATGCTGAATGCTGACATGCTCTTTTGGTTAACAGTTAACTAAATAGGGGACTGATTTAGTTGAAGGGGACTTTAACTCATTGCTCCAGCCAAGGTCCTGATCCCTATTAGCCCGTGCATGGCTGCTATTTGCCACCACCGGAAGGGAAGCTGCTATCGGCTTGATTTCCTTCCAAGGCAAAGAGGAATTGCAGGGGACCCTGAACTGGATCAGAACCATAGCAGGGGAAAGGGCTTAAGTTCCCTTATCCCCACATCATGGTCTCAATCCATAGTTTGGTCCTTATACCAGACCTAAATGAGCAGAGAATCATATCTCAGAGTCCGGAGGTGGTAGAACGGACTGTGGGCCTCTGCAGACTGCAGGTGGGAGAAAAAGCAAAGGAAAAATAATCACTCAGTGACAGAGCAGACACTGCATGTCGAAGGCTCCAGGTTCAATTTCTAGCATCTCTCAAAAGAGCAGAGAAATTTGAATTTCCTCTCTGAAACCTAGAAGGGCTGCCACCAGTCAGGGTCATCACTACTGAGCTTAGATGCACCAAGAGTCTGAGAGCACAATCCTAAACTGGAGTTAGGCCAGCAAAGTTTGGCACGTACAAGGGCCACCGTAAAGCATGTTTGGACCACTCTTGGAGTCAGGGAGGATGGCGCATGTCTGTGTGCTGGCCTCTCTGAATCCAAGACTGGTCCAAGCGTACTTTATGGTGTCCCTTGTGTCAGTCAAACTTTGCTGGCCTAACTGTGCCGGCCTAACTCCAGTTTAGGATTGCACATTGAGTCTGTGTAAGGCAGGTTCCTCTATATAAGATCACATTTTTCATGTGAAAAAACTTCTCTGCATATGAAAAGTAGCACATCATGCAGTGCATTTGTCTCTAGATCCTTTCCTTTCTTCCTGATATGCGAACTTTTTTAAAGAAATTGGGGAGCTCTTTTTTTTTTTTTAAATGACACCCATCACCTGCAGCCTAAAGTCCATCATATCACTCCAGCATGCTGCATATACAGACCGCATCTGGTAATGAATCAAAGTGACTGAGAGAGTCCAAAATCCCCACATAGCAAGCTATGAAGCTTGCTGATGCGTTGGGCAAGCACTACCTCACAGGTGCTCTGCATTCTTTAGAGGAAGGGTGGGATACAAGTGTAACACATCTCAGTAAATACTCCAAACTATTGAATAGAATTTACAGGCATTTTTAAAGAAGCGCAAACCTGGAGTTAGGCCGGCAGTTAGGCCAGCAAAGTTTGACCAGCACAAGAGACACCATAAAGTATGTTTGGACCATGCTTGGAGTCAGAGAGGCCAGCACACAGACGTGCGCCATCCTGCCTGACTCCAAGAGTGGTAACTCTTTACAGGTAACGCTTACACTTTACGGTAACCCTTGTGCCGGCCAAACTGTGCTGGCCTAACTCCAGGTGAGGATTGCGCCCTTAGTTATGCTATAACACTATTCATCTGCATCATTGTGAAGGAACGCAGTCAGGGTGATTAAAAAGATCAATTCTCCCTACACCTTTTCATGTATGCTATCTCTCTTTTCCAGAAACAGCTTCTCTAGAAGTTACTTTTCTGGGAGGAGGTGGGGGCAGGGGGAATGTATCTCATCTGTAGCGCATATGTATATAAAAGACATGGGCATGAACACTGAAGGCGTAATGCAGGGAAGACACAGCCATTTCACACACTACAGATGGAACAGTGTGTTTTAAACAGTGATGTCATATTGTCAAATAATTCCATTTTTCTAATGCTGGATATGTTTAGCGAAACACTATCTTGACTCTTAAATAAGTGGAAGACAGGCTGTTGCAGAGTAAATGCATGCAGTAGGCAATGATAGAACAGACTAACTTTCAGCAACGTGTCCTGGGGTACAAGTGATATTTTGTATGAAAATAGGAATTTGCAAGTGCGTTTCAAAGTTCACCTATGAACTATTGGAGGTATTTTTTCCTCCACATCCATTTAAGGTAAAATAGGAATTTTAATGCATATTTGTAGTCCTACATACAGACCAGAGGTGTTAGGTTGTAATTCTGTGCTTCCAATTCTGGGGCGAGCCACACTGAATAACAATGCTGTATGGTAGGACTTGTTCCTAAGCAGACATGCACGAGATTGTGTAGATATTAATATTAGATGTTTTAGGAATAAAAGATTGTTCTGTTGTGCATATCTGTGGCATCTGGAGATAGGAAGACTAGACGAAGTTCCAGCTGCCTGATCATCTTGTATCACCACAAAACTAGCTGCAGATATTTGGCAGGCAAAGATAGTTATGAAACTTGAAGAGGGGCTAATCCACATTGCCCTTTTTGGAGCTTGTTTCAAATTGGGTTGAGGTATTGTTCTCATTCTCTCTCTCTCTCTCTCTCTCTCTCTCTCTCTCTCTCTCTCTCTCT
>JAJKFI010000051.1:3413945-3441935 GCA_029204185.1 Lerista edwardsae | reverse complement strand
TCTCTCTCTCTCTCTCTCTCTCTCTCTCTCTCTCTCTCTCTCTCTCTAGCTCAGTTTGATTCAGCACATAATGACTGCTCAGCTAAGCAAGACACAATCACAGGCACAAGTTGCCAGGGTGGTTGTTAGAACGTACGTGCATTTCAGGGAGCGAATGACCACCACGGAGTGTACCAGTGAACTTTATTGTGCCACCTGTCACTGGGCATTCTGTCAAGCCATGACAGCAAAAGAAAAGCCTGCCTGAGTTTAAAACAAGCTTCTTCCTCTGTTTTTTTTCCTGAATTGAACCTAAATTTGATTGATGGTCTCTGATAAACAGAGAGGATCACCTGGGAGATCTCCAGAACAAACTGGGTTTTGTGCCTTGACAATTTAGGGCCCAATCCTAAAAATCCAACTTTCTAGGACTGATGCAGCTGTGCCAATGGGATGTGCATTGCATCCTGAGGGGGGGGCAGTCACAGAGGCCTCTTCAAGGGAAGCGAATGGTTGTTCCCTTATCCTGGGGCTGCATTATGGCTGCATCATTGCTGGAAAGTGAGGCCCTTACCAGCAGCATTCCCATAGGAGGGGGCAATGAATACCCATGTAAAGCAACACCTTTTCCTCAGCTTCAGAGACATTCGTGGCTCCTAAAAGCGTCTCCTCTGCTTTGCTTTGTAGCCACAAATGACTCTAAAAGGGGAGAGGCCGTTTTACATGGGCATTCAGGAGGCTAAAAAATGTAGCATTCCCCTGCCCCCCAAGAACACCACTGGCCCTTACTTTGACAACATGTTTGAGATTTCCTGGGTGAGAGCATCTGTGGGACTTCGTTTGAAATAGAGCTGACTGAGGGCTCAATCCTATCCACCTTCCCAGCACTGATGCAGCCATGCCAATGGGGCATGTGCTATGCTGCATTCTGTGGTGGGAGGGCAGTCACAAAGACCTCCTCAAGGTAGGGAAACATTTGTGCCCTTAACTTGGGGCTGCATTCTGGCTGCATCAGTGCTAGAAAGTTGGATAAGAATGTGCCCTAAGGCACTGCCTTGGAACTATCACTCACTCACTCACTCACTCACTGCGCAATCCAACCTAGCACCGGAATGGCAAGGCTGACCGGCCAGCGCCACATCCGACGCTGCGTTGGGGGAGGCTGGAGCCTCCCACGGCAAGGGAGCATGTGCTCCCTTACCATAGGAAAGGCTCCAGCCTCCCCTATGTGCGCCTCGGATCTGCGCCCGCTAAGAGTGGGTGCAGATCCGAAGAGACCACGTGGCCTGAATCAGGGCCATGCAGCCTCTTGAACGGGACTAGGATTCGGCCTTATGGCCGAATCCGAAGCCCACCCATGTCCCGCCCATGTCCCTCCTCCCCCCCCTCTTCAAACCCCGAGGCGTGCTGTCAGCGTGCCTCCCTTGCGCCGGCCGGCTTCGGCCTACATAAGGAAGGCGCTGCGCGGGCGCCCTGTGGCATTAGCACCAATGCGGGGAGGCTGCTAGGGCCCCCCGCATCGGCACTAAGCGCTAAGCACCAGGTAAGATGGCGCTGCCCATCCATCCATCCATCCATCCATCCATCAATAGTATTTATATACCGCTTTTCAACACAAAGTTCACGAAGTGGTTTACAGGATGATGATGATGATGATGATGATGATAAGTTAAATGGCCCCTGTTCCAGAAGGGCTCACAATCTAAAAAATGCAGAACACTACCAGCAACAGTCACTAGGAAAGATACTGTGCAGGGGTAAAACTATGAAGTGACTATTAATTTTGCAAAAGAAGTGCAACAACTGAAGCCCTTTTGGAAATCTCAGCCTTGGACCCTGAATCCTTCTGGATGCAGATGTCCAGGACTTGAAGTGGCATGCCAAATGTTGCCCCTCTTACCTTTCAGTGTATCAACCTTCCCACTTCCTGGAATGGAGAAGGAAAAGATGACCAAGTAGAAGACGAAGCATGGAGGAGAGCCCTGGATTAGATTAGAGTGTCCTGACAATCCAGGAAATGGGAAGAGGAGATGGGTGAGCAGTCGAGGCAAGTCTGCAAGTGGAGCTGGGCTCTTCCCCACCAATCTGCCACCTCAGTCAGCTTCATGAATGAGCCTTGCAGGTGCCTATGACTAAGCTGTTCTCAGTGGTGACAAAAGTGCACTCTGCACGTGATCAGATGTGCTGTCATCTTGATTATTCACAAGGCAGACTCATTTGGGAGCTATAGCTCAAATGAAGCCCTACTGTAAAGTGGGATATGCCAATCTTATGGTGCAATCTTATGCATGTCAACTCAGAATCCTAGCCCTTTTAGATGAGCGCAGAAACAGATCTACCGAGACCACAGGTTATATACCTATACTGCTGTACAGGGTAGCTGAGGCAGGACAAGTTCATACTTCCTCAGCAATGTTTATGCAGAAATGCATCTGCATAGCTAGAACACACACACAAAAGAATAGACTTTCTGAGCTTAATTAAGGAAGGGAATGGGCATGGGCAGTGCCAGAGAGAGGTGAGGGGATAAGTGCCCCCTCAATAAGTGACTTCCCCCCATTGTGGAATTATAAAGTAGAGCTTAAAATAAGTCTGCAGTCCTAAACATGTTTACCAGTAAATTCCTTCCTTCCAGTTCTAGAGGAGATATAAAAATGGTGAATGTGAAATATATGGCTGCTGCTCTTTCAGAAATCTAATATGCTTATCCTTCCCAATAATTTTTTTCTGGTGTTGCCACTTTACTGGCAATAGGTCTTGAAACTTTCTTTCTAAAGGCCTAGGATGTTGTGTCCAGGGATTTGTGCCTTTCCTATTAATGAAACAGAGGTTACCATTTTAATCTGCACATGAAGAGAATGGTATGGAATATTGGACTGTCTTTCTGGATTTAGGTAGTAGAGGGCCCTTTCCAGTTTAAGCCAGCCAGCATCTGAGGTTAGAGGCAGAGCTTCTAAAAGCAAGTCTACCCTGAGCCCTACTGACCCTTTTCCTTTCTGAGTCCAGCAGAAATGACTGTTTTGTTAGTTAGCTGTGTGGTAGGATGTTGGGGCTTTGCATTTTCCATTTCCCAGGCTTCTTCTAATCCACAGCTCACTACATGCTGGTTGACAAATGCAAGTACATCACAATAGGGGTGATAGGAATTTCAGCTCTCATGTTCGATCTCTTAAATAATCAACACTTGGTGTTGCAATTATCAAATAATGATTCTTCAAGAGTGAACCAACACAAGCTAAGCCAGAGAATCGGCTTTCCAAGTCGCAGAACTCCTCGGCCAAAGTGAGCACCTCTGAGCACACACAGAGTTTCAGCACCACTCAAGAGCTACAGTTTGTTCCTTGTACCTTAGCTGGAAGGGAGAAGGTTTTCAGGTCAGATGCCAAGACACCCAGGCAAACTTGTTGAGCCCCAGAACCTCTCACTTTAGACATTCAACAACTAATTCTGTGCCTGTTTGGAGAGCTGAGGAAACATTAGACCGACCGACCGTGGTGGAGCAGGACCTCTGCTCATGCGTGCCTCTGGGTCACAATCTGATGTTTGGACAAGAGGCGCCTTTGAAGTTTTCCTCTTCCCAGAGCCAGCTCTCCCATAAAGCCATTAGGCTCTGGTGGTGCCAGTCCTATCTCTGCTCCATCTTGGCCGCTTTCCTTTGCATACGCAGACCTCCTGCCCTGGGGGTTTGAGTGGGGAGGGGGGGGAAGGACAGGATTGCAAGTGAGCAGGGTTATTACTGGGACTCCTTTTGAAGAGGAGCTTTATTTTCCAAGGAGTTGTGGAGGAGGAGTTGCTACCAGCCCCTGCCATCCAGGCCAGGTCATTTCCGGGAAGGTTCTGCATGACAAAGAACCAAAGTTGTCTCTCTTTGATCTGCTTTCGCTGGACCCTGCTGCTGCTGCTGCTGCTGCTGCACACCTGCCAATGAATCACAACCCTGTCCACCAGGCACCAGCAGATGACCAGGATGTATTTGTCTGGTGCCCCCTGATGGTCTGAGGCCAAATGGCTTAGACTCCTCCCATGGGCTGAGTTAAGGGTACTTCCAGGGAAGAGGGGCTTGCAATGCTTTTGTTAACTCATTGCGGTCCTTAATCACTTTTTAATAAAAACAGAAGCTGCCATATTCCCAGTCAACCTACTAAGCTCAGTTCTATCTGTCTGGCAATTTTGGTCCTGGGGAGCAATCTTTTCCTGGAGCTAGACGGGTGCCAGGGACTGAACCTGCATTCAAAACATACTCTGAGCTGCAGCCCCCTTCATTAGAAAGCAAAAAAACAAAGCAAAAATATGCCCCTTCTTATGTGCCTTCATCTGGGCATGAAGCTGCTTTATGGAGTCAGACTATTGAATTATGTAGCTGAGTATTGTGCTTTTTCTTTTTGCCTTGTTTGTATTATGTTGCTGTTGTATTATGTTGCCAGCAAAAGTTGCTGAACTGAACTGGAACTAGCTATTATCTATGCTGGCTTGTAGCAGCTCTCCAGACTTGAAAGTGGGAGTCTTTTTCCAGACCTACCTGGAGATAGCAGGGACTGAACTTGTAACCTTCTGTTACAAGCATATGCTCTGCTCCTTAGCATGTTATCTCTTAAGCTCTTAACCAGGGCATGCACCTGGAAGCACTGCTAGGTTGCCATCTTTAAGACATGGTTCTGGGCCGGTTCTCAGAAGAATGTGCACACACACCTACACACCCGGATTGCTTACAGAGGAAGGAAGGTGGAATGGCTCCATGCTGCTTTCCTCTTCCTTTATCAAGAGAAAAGGAAGTAACTGGGATATGATTTTTAATAGAAAAAAAAGAAAAGGGGGAGGAAAGGAAGGGAGTGCCATTTGGTGCTCCATTTCAGACAGCAGAATGCCAAAATGCAGCCCCTAAAGCCTTAAGAGGTCTCATTCAGTGCAGTGGAGTCATCCATCCACAGCACATAGTTATCCACTGTCCTCAGCACAAACCCCCATGTTGAAAGTGATGTGTCTGCTGGTGGAGTTAGACTCCACTCTGGATGGCATGTGACTGAATATGTGAACTGGTTCCACTGCAACGTGATTCCATTGCCTTTGGGGTAATGTGAATGCTCTGTCTGATTTGGGTGGACTCATGCAAGTGTCCATTGGATGTTGCCACTCAACAAGTGATGACTAGGCATGTCTGAACATGCCTATCATCTCATTTGATGAGAATCTTCTCAAATGAGAACTGCCTCGTTTGGTTCTATTCAGAATAATGGAGCAGCTCTTGGCTCCCTTGCAGGCAGTCCCCTTCCTCTCCAGCTCCCTCTTCTGGCAGAGTCTTGCTTGCTATTGAGGAGAAGTCAGAGATTCAGAGTGCAATCCTAACCTGGAGTTAGGCCAGCACAGTTAAGCCAGCCAAGTTTGGCTGACACAAGGGCCACTGTAAAGCGTGTTTGGACCACTCTCGGAGTCAGGAAGGATGGTGCACATCTGTGTGCTGGCTTCTCTGACTCTGAGAGTTGTCCACACATACTTTACAGCATCCCTTGTGCCAGCCAAACTTTGCTGGCCTAGCTGTGCCGGCCTAACTCCAGGTTAGGCTTGCGTTTTCAGTCTACGTACAGAGGCATACAGTAGTTCTTGAGAGCAACAAGAGTGATGGTCATAGCTCTGATCCAGGGAATGCATGAGGGCTGGAGGTGCACAGCGATAGATGTTTTTGGTTGGACCAGATCTTTCTGTGACTCTTGAAAGCTTTCATACTTCTACACCTGTCTACATTGATCCAATAATGTCATTTAACCTCTATTATACCTTATGCCTCTTGAGACCAAGGCTGTAAAATAAGCATTTGCCGAGTACCCACTGTTCATCCTTTTTTTACCACCCACCTGGATCCGTTTATTTCTTGTTAGGAAGGGACTGAGGTTTACTGAGGTTTTGCTTAGTGGTTGTCCATGTCATTAAAGATCCTGGCCCCTGCTGTTTTATTTTTCTTAACTGAAGAACACTCAAATCTTCAGGCATTTTTGAAACTTACATGTATGAACATCTAACTTAGAGCACAATCCTAACCTGGAGTTAGGCTGGCACAGTTAGGCCAGCAAAGTTTGGCCAGCACAAGGGCCACAGTAAAAGTCGTTTGGTCCATTCTTGGAGTCAGGAAGGATGGCACACATCTGTGTACTGGCCTCTCTGACTCTGAGAGTGGTCCAAAGATACTTTGTGGTGTCTCTTGTGCTGGCCAAACTTTGCTGGTCTAACTCCAGGTTAGGACTGCGCTCTGACATAATTTTTGAGTACAATTCTCAAAATGAGACATTTCCAAGATGGTCAGATGGCCTTTACTTTATGCATGCATAAAGTTGTATATATGGATTCTATATGTATATGGAGTTATCCTTGCCACAAATGACGATAGCATCAGCAAATTATTTTGCAGCATCTTTGGCAAAGGATTTCAGATATGGAACAACCTCCAAAATATAGCATGAAAGCCAGTATTCTTTTTCTCCTTGGTTAAATTTAAACAGATCCCCCAGAGCTTTCCAGGGATCAGAAGACCTTGTGAATGGAAGACCTAGCACCTAAGATCTGTTCATCAGTGTGCATAGTAATGGGGAAGAAATACTGCTGATGCTTCTGTGCATATTCTTCTTTATTACCAATGTACATGTTTTGAGTGCCCTGACATTAAAACAGATTCCAGGGTTGAGCCCTGCCACAAATTAAATCCTGCCAGTGAAATATCTTTGGGAGGAAGTGAGCAAATTGTATGGCAATCTTTTCTGGAAAGATGATATCCTTTCAGCCTCCCTCTCTCTGTGTGTTTTCTGGATGGAGTTGATGATTAGCCACAAGAAGAACAGGGGAAGTTTTCTTGCTCCCCTCCCCATGTTTGAAGATGCTCTCTCCCCTCCTCCTTTGATTCTTTTTCCTCTGTTGGCAGTCAGGGCTGCTCCAAGATGTTTTCCCACATCAAGCAACTAGTGCATAATCAGAGAGGCATGACATTGAAGAGCATACTGGCCTGGGCTGTTGCACCACAACATTCATCACAGCACTGCAAGAGACTCCACAATGTAACTCTTGAGTTTGCTTGGTGCTTAACTGGCAACCCTAAATAAAGTGATATTCTCGTATAGCAATTGCTTTGGTTGTTTGTTCAGGCAGGCAGAATTTAGTTGAGCCAGAACTAAGCCCAAGAATGTTCAATGCCAGTGCCCAGCCTTGAAATATGTGTTGTTATCATGATCAGAAGAGTAAGATCTTCTGGAATAGAAGATCTGGGATCTGCAAGTGTCAGTGAATCAAACTGATTGGTATATATCCCCATCCTTACAACCTGGAATGGTGAAATCCATTGTGCTGATAGTTAGCATGATAGTTAGAAAATCATGATGGTGGTGGTGGTGAATCTTCTACTTCTAAGTACATGCATGTCCCGGTATCCACTGATTCTGTACCAATGGTTTCAGTTATCATAGACACTGGGACACCTATTAAAAAGATAGGGGGATATTAAACGTATCTATTTTTTTACCTTGTTGCAGCAAAACCACTGATGTTCCCCTATCATTCAAAAGGCATCCCGTATCCACGGTTTCAGGTGAAGGGGAGGATCCAGGACAGAACCCCAGTGGATACCAGGGCATGCCTGTACTAGTGCTCCCTTCCTTCCTGTTTAGTGCTAGTTGTGTGAGAAAAGAACAGTCTTGGTCACTCTTGGCTCATAGAAATACAGCAGATTAAGTTTTGAATTTCTCAAAAGCTGGTGCGCGCGTGCACACACACACACACACACACACACACACACACAGAGTTACCTATCATGGTCTTGGAGCAAGGTGCTGAATGTGTGCATTTTTGGAAGTTTGCTCTAAGACCATCCACAATGCAGGTAACATTAAAAAAAACCTTTCTATTACTCTTCTACCCCAGCAAGGAGCTCAGGATAGTGATATATGCTTCTCCCTTTTATCCTCACGACCACCATGTGAGGTAGGTTAGGCTGAGAGACAAGGTCACCCAATGAACTCGATAGCTGAGATGGAATTCCAACCCAGATCTTCCCTATTGTACTGCAAGTAATGATTATGTCACACTGGCTGCATAGCATCCACCTTTTTAACTACAACAGTTTCTCCTTGGTCACAACTTTGCTGCCTACCCAACCGTTACCTAGTCCCTCTGATGCATGATATAATCTGCTGACGTCGCCGGCAGTAGATGAGACATGAATTCCCTTCTTAGCCTGCCTCACTAAGGATCGTGGCGAAGATAGAGCATCCGAGCATGTGCAGAGTTTTCCCTGCCCCGTCTCTACTGCGTTGCGATGGCAGCCGCCTTAGAGGGCAAGGCAGTGTTTACCAGAGTCCGCAGATTTTTAGGCAGATTTTGGGCACCCCTAAGCACTTCATATGGGGAAAAAGAGCACTTCATATGGGGAAAAAATCCCTCGCCCGGGACCAGCCGGGCACTCCTCACTCTCCCCATCTCCTTTTCCAAGTGTCCCGACCGCGATTTCCCTGCGAGGGTGACCTCACTGTGGGCGAGCCAATCAGAGCATCGTGGACCTTCATCAAAGCTCAACAGGTCCCCGGAGAGGCTTCTGCGCGGTCACCGGGGAAAGGAGCGGCGCGCGGGTGGGGGGAGGCTTGGCTGGAGGACGAGGGGGGAGGGGGCGCTCCGCGAGGAGCTTCCCCTCCGAGAGCCCTCCCTCCGAGCTCGCCGGCCCCAGGCTGCTCCCTCCCTCCCCCTTCCCTCCCGGGCAGGCTGACTCTCTCTCCCCTCCCTCTCTTGTCTTGCAGGGAGCCCTGATGCGTCCCAGCCTGGCCGTGCAAAGGCGCGGGAGCCGCGGAAAGCGCACCATGCCCGGGACGAGGCTGCTCCTCAGCCTGGCGGTCCTCTGCGGCTGCACGCAGCTCCTGGCCGAGGCGAGCTCCTGGTGGTGAGTACCGAGCGGGCTCCGGGCTTTGTCCTGCTTCCGCTGTTCCTTCGGCGTGTGTGCATTGGGGGGCGGGGGAGGAGGATCGGGGCACCCACGCAGGAGGCCCCGCATTCCCAGGAGAGGCGAAGCCTGACGGAGAAGCGCACGTGGGGTGTCCTCGGCTTTTCCGTTTGAACAAAATCTCATGAACGCTCAGTAGTGCCCCACTCGGAGGGAGTCCAAAGCGGGGGGGAGAGAAGCGAGGGAATGCGCCTCTTCTCTAGACAGAGAGCCCCGCAGTCCTTGTTGGGGAAAAAGATCCCTTGAAAGTACCGGAGAGAGAAAATTGGGGAGGGGGGGGGGAAGGACGACAGCACCCAGCTGAAAAGCATATTTCATCAGAGAGATTCCAACCCCTCCTCTTCTTTTTGATTTTTCGTCCCTTCTCTCTGTCAAATTGGGTCCTGCCTGTCTCACAAGCACTCCCAGTGCTCAGCGCATCGCTGGGAATGTGATTCTTTTCAATGTGAGCGAGGGGATCCACTTCCAGCCAGCGTAGTTGCTTGGACACGGGTTCATATATTTCAGGAATACACGTGTTTGGGCAGAGAGGGTTGTGCAGCCCCTGGCACACTGTTGCTAGCAAATAAATTACACATGAGATCTGAGGAGAGGGCAGATTTCCCCCCCCCCCATATCAGGAGACCCTAATCCTGGAGGGGGGTTTACTTCCTGACTGTTAGGTGGAAGTCCATTGACTCTCCTGGTTTAATTAATTCCAGAAGAGTAACTGTGTTTTGCATCTGAGGGAAGGCTATTGTTTAAAGACGGCTAGGCTAATCAGTTCGTATAGACACTTTTGGTCCTGCTGCTTAAAGAAACTTGGAACCCAAGAAGTCTCTTTGTGGACCCAGGCAGGGACTCTCCTTTCCCGTGTGGATGTGTCTCGGTTCTGCTAGAGCAGTGGTCTTCAACCTTTTTTGTGCTGTGACCCCAATAAACAAACAAAGTCTGGGACTGGGACCCACTGCCAGTCCTGCCTCTCTCCTGGGATCTGATCTGCTCCCATCGCCACCCACCCCCTGCCCCAATTCCCCCAACAACTTGCATCTTCACAACAACCCTGTGAGGTAGCAGCCTGAGCAGGGCTGGCCTTAGGAGATGCAGGGCAAGGCAGCAAGAAGAGGCTGTGCACGACCATATCAAGAACTCAGTTTTGAGAAGGCAGTGCCATGATTGGACGAAATCCAAGACCTCTTGCACAGACTTTGAAAGTTTGCCATGACCGCCAAAATGAGGTTTCATGGTCCCATTGGGGTCCTGACCCATAGGCTGAAGAACACTGTGCTAGAGAGAAAGAAATTTGAGCTGTGAGAGAGGGCAGCAAGTTGTTCAGAAGCTCCGATCTCCTTTTGCTTTCCTTCTTCACAATGTGCTTCCCGTTCCAGGTCCTTGGCTATGAATCCAATCCAGAGACCCGAGATGTACATCATAGGAGCCCAGCCTGTGTGCAGCCAACTGCCAGGGCTGTCCCCAGGCCAGCGGAAGTTGTGCCAACTCTACCAAGAGCACATGATGTACATTGGCGAGGGGGCCAAGAATGCCATCAAAGAGTGCCAGTACCAGTTCCGGCAGAGGCGGTGGAATTGCAGCACGGTAGACAACACCTCTGTGTTCGGCAGGGTCATGAGCATAGGTAAGGATGGGGGGAGGAAAGGTGGTGGTACTTATAAGGATTGTGGGAATATCTGCAGTGTTTCTGGGAGGCTTTGAGAGCAGAGCCTGGGATATGAGAAGGCTCCAAGGTCAGAGATGTCAAAGGAGGAGACTTGAAATATTAGAGGCAGGTGAAAGCTGGCAGAAGAGGATGGAGGGCATCAAGTTTGGAGCTGGTCTGAAGGTAAATAGAGGTAGAGAGAGCTCCAGGAAGATAAATAGCAGAGGAAAGGTGGTACAGGTACAAAGAGGACACCTCAGTGGATGGCGGGTGGATGGGCACCTTGGGAAGAATGTCAAGAAGATGAAATGTCCGGGGATGAGAAGTTTCTAGAAAAAATCAAGGGGAAGCAGCAGCAGAAAGGAATATGTATGTATGTGTGGGGGGGGGGAAGGTACAAAAAGAGACCAAGAATGGACACTGCCCGTTTTGGACCAGATGTTAAATACCTGAAAAAAACGTTAATTTCATGGTAACATTTTTTTTCGGAAGTGAGTTCTCTTGAGTTTGAGGGAGTTAAATTTTTTTCTTCCCAACCCTCAGTTTTGTCACTGACAGATGTAAGGGAACCCACATCTGGTTGTTTGTGTGTGTGTGTGTGTGTGTGTGTGTGTGTGAGTGTGTGTGTGTGTGTGTGTGTGTGTGTGAGAGAGAGAGAGAGAGAGAGAGAGAGAGAGAGAGAGAGAGAGAGAGAGAGAGAGAGAGAGAACAGAACTGGGTGGGGCCAGGGGATAATAAAAATGCCTTTCCTTCAAGTAACCACAGAGGTCAGCAATGGGGAGACAAGCTTTTTGTCTGGGGGTGGGGCGCTTGACAACAGGGGAGCAAACAACCCCACTAGCCTCCAGGTGGCATTGGCATGACAGGGGAGAGAAAAAAAGTTGCCAGGGGAAAGATGGCATGGATGGGTGGTAGACCCATAGAATCTTTCATGAGAGCCAGAGATCACACTTCAACAAGAGAGCTAGAATGAGAGAGGAACATCAAGGAAAGATTATGACAGGTGGTGCTTTAAATGTTACTTGATCTGTAATTCTGCAATGCCAGATTTAAACCATTCCCCAGATAAATAGACATACCCCCTGGCCTCAGTCACTGTCTTTTAAGGAAATCAGTAAAACACTTTCGAAAGGTATACCTTTCAAACTCACCACTTTTCTGAGTACAAAGGACAAATGGGCAGAACAGAGTCTTTGAGTCATCACCACTGTCTGTAACCTCCTTGAGGTCACTGTGTCATGGACTGGAAGTGTGAACAGTTTTCTTATTAGGGACAGTTTTGCCCGAAGTGACTTTAGGCACAATCCTAACCAATTTTCCAGCACCAGGGTTAAGGGCAATGCAGCTCTGAAGTAAGGGAACAAACATTCCCTTACCTTGAGGAGGTCTCTGTGACTTCAGGATGCAGAAGGGGTAAAAGTGTTATCCCCAAAAGAAAATCATGGGTGAAACTGATGTGAGGTAGCAAATTACTTTTCCCTACTAGCATTTTGAAAACACAATCAGTGTCAGTCTTTCTGGGCCAATTTCTAGAAAGAAAGCTTTTGAGCTACACAAAGCTCTTCATCAAGTTGAATGCCAGGGTAGCTGTTTCATGCAGCTACAGAGAAAGCAATGGAGGTGGCCAATGTGAATGTTTTAGGGAGGCCTTGAGGCTGCAGAATCCCCACCCCATTATTTAAGAGCCCAAGAGGCTTGTGGGTCAATTGGGCATGATTGGCATCAAACTGGCATCCTGGGCATCAAACTCCCTTTCTTGAGCTTCTTTTGCTTAGACTCGTTTTGCCAGTCTAGCCAAGAATCACATGATGCTCTCAACAGGGAGCCTGCTGAGTTGAGAAATGTTGTGCTTTTGCAGCTTTCCTGTAAAAAGCACTTATACCATGCCTGCTTCTCCCCCTGCCTTCTCCAAAATGTGATTTCCTCCACCTTGCTTCACTAGTCAAGGACAGAAGGAGAGCAGTTTGGAGAATCCCTTCTGCTTCTCCTTCCCTGGCATAGCCTGCAACAGGGAGCCTCTGTCTTGTCCACCATGGGAATGCAGGACTTCCCCAGGGTGCCATTTGCTGAGTGGTAAAAATGCTCATTGGCAGATCATTGCAGCTCTTGAATTGATGTGTGAGCTGGATACATTGTCCCAAATCCTTTTGAAGTGCAGCCCTCCAGGGGCCAGGATGGAGAAAATATGGGGCTCAGGTTTGATGTGCCCGACAATCAGGACAATAAAAGGAAGGTGTTAAAACTCCAGCTCTCCCCCCCCCCCCCGTTGTTTTTTCCTCTCAGGGCCTTTCTGTTCGCTTCTAGTTAAACTCCCTCCTTTCAAGCCTTCTCCTGGTTTGGAACATCTTCATTTCTGAGATGGAAGCAAATTGCACAGAAATAATAAGAGATCCTGTTTCATTTGAGGGATATTTTAGGGGAACACCCATTATGTTAGAACATCCTGTATTGCTGTTGTTTTCCACTTTTCCTGACTTTTATATCAAGTGAGCTGTGCACAGGGGTACAATTCAATGTAGTCACCTTAAGATTCTTTAAAAAGGAGACATATTTAGTTGCAATACTTAACTTAGAGGTGTTTTTTTTTAAATGAAGACTCATGCCCCAGTCCTAACCTTTTCCATGTTATAGCTTGCAGCTGCACCAATAGTTGTGTGTTGTGTGCTATTTGGTGTGTGTGTGTGTGTGTGTGTGTGTGATCAGACAGCCAGAAGGAGATAAGTAAAAATATTTTTTACTTAAAATATTTATTTTAATATATGAGTACAATATGTTTACTTACCTCTTAGAAGGCTGCCTGATCGCCTATGGGTCTCCTCAGACCTATGCCAGCTGTGTAGCCGATACAAGTCCAAGGAGAGCCAGGAGGTGGGGTGGGAAGAAAATGGGAGATAAGAACCTGCATACACAACTGCTGCCAGATACACCCATCTCCCTTCCCCAACATGCCCCCCAGTTCCAACACACCCCATTATTACGCCCCACCCATGAACCACCCCCACACAGGCTTAACTGCTCCGGTGCACGTTGGTGTCCATGTCAGTTGATCTGCAATGCTGTTGCTCCTTTGCGACAGCAGCTCAGAAACAGCTCTCATTGGTGCACCCATAAAGCACTTTACGACAGTGGGACTCTGACTCTGTCAGGCTGTATGTTTCTTAGGCTAAGATTTACATAAAAAAACAAAGTTAAAACAATTGTAACATTCTTCACAGAACGATCTGTTAGTATTTGAGCTGGTGTGCAGTGGCTTATGGCCAAGCTACCCATTACGTTTTGGCCTCCTTTTTCTACTTTGTTTATTAAATAGGGCACATGGGGCCCTATTGAATCTGGTGGGAGGACAGGTGGGTTGTAATATTTTTCTCCTATTGTGCATTAGATTGAGATTGGGATCACACCTTTTCTTCTATTTGCAAAAGGGAGGAAAAAAAACTTGCACTCATTTCCCACCCCCTATTTTAAAAAGATATTCTTAGTGTCACTTGCAATAATAATTCTACTGGAGTGAAAGAGACTAGCAGTGCAGTCCTAAGCAAGTCTACTCTGAAGTAAGCCCCACTGAGTTAAGTAGGACTTACTCCCAGGTAAGTACATATGGGATTGTGGCCTGGGACTCAATTTTGCTTGGAATTGGGGCAATAGGTGCACTTGCATGAAGACAAAACGGACATCAAAGATCATAAATATTGAAAATTATGTTTTTTCTTTTTTTAATGAAGTGAAATCCCTGGCACAAGTCTTCATGGGCCCAGTTTGAGGGAACTGGGTCCAGAAAAAGGGCTTAGATTCAGTGGACACTGCTGCAGCTAAACCCACTCCCTACTTGAACCTGATCCACTTCGGCAGCATCAAATCCGCACACTACTAAAACATGTTTTGTGACTGCCATAAGGCAATTAACACTGGCGGAATGCCAGTTCCACCAGTAGAACAGCTGCCCATAAGGTTATGTTCAAACATTTTTCCTCCAGAAACTCTGATTGTCTGAAACTTTGCATGCCATCCTTGTCAGCTCCGTGGTGTATGTAATCCATATAACAAAGTATGGAATTTTCAGGCTCTCAGAGGTGTATGTATGTGAACAATACATATACATAGCTGGTTTACAGCCCAATTCTAACTAACCTGCCAGTGCACCTGTGCCAACAGAGTGTGGGCTACTTCCTGCAAGGGGGGGGCAGTTACAGAGGCCTCCTCAAGGTCAGGGAATGTTTGTTCCCTTACCTCGGGGCTGAATTACAGCTGCATCAGTGCTGGAAAATTGGTTAGGATTGGGCTGTACTGTCCAGGAAAGGTTTACAAGAAATCCTGTGCATGTATCAGTCTTTGCCGTGGAGCACATTGTTGTGTTGACTTTTCCTTTAGAGGTGTTGCATGAAATAAGGTATAGTACTGTGAGCATTTCTTTTAGTTCTTCCATATAGCTATGTATGCTATACTTGATTGTTGCTTCCCATTTAGCTACTTTAAAAATTTAAGAAAAGCTCCATTGTAACAGATAAAAATCTGTTTTTGTCCAATATTCTCTTTCTAGCAGTACCCTTCTGGGAAGCTGACTAGGGCGTGAATCTGATATTGTTGAACAATATACACTGCTGTTGAACAAGGTGGTTCTATTTAGCTGTCATGCTAAAAACTTTGCTAGGGACTTTCTGAGGCTGCAATATTATGCACACTTACCTGGGAGTAACACCCTGATGATAATAGGACTTACTCTTACATATCACGTAGGACAGGGGTGGGCAGTCTTCCATGATCTGCTTTGCTTTCTTTTATAGAAAAGTCCAGCAGCCAGAGGCCAGTTTCAAATAGTGGCTCAGGGGATGGGCACCAAAACAGGCTGCCTCAGAACAAGTGCTCAGTCCAGGAATTTGTTTCCCATATCAGTACTAATTCAGAACAGTTCAAAGTCCTCTCACATAAAAATCCACGCCTAACGTCCTTCATTGTAGCACCCTAATTTAGAAAAAAAACAAAAAAAAACGTTTTTCTTGTTCCTATTTAATAAATAAGAGTCAAAAACTCTTGCTGATCCTCTTCCTATCACCCAGAGATCTACCAGGAGATGCTCTATCTTTTGTCTGCCTCTGACGTACAGCGTATTATTTTTCCTTGCTCTGTCATGTTGTAGAGAATGAGGCCGTCTGGTGGGAGCCACAATAAAAATCACAGCACAAATACTTGCATTTTAGTGCGATTCAATCTCTTTCTGCCAAAGCTGTGTAATGCCAACAAGTGAATAGGTCCACCCACTCCCTGGTTTATAAAGAGCCCAACCCATTCCTTGTTTGGATCCAAAGCATAGAGTTAATATGAGGCCCCCCTAGGGAAGTCAACTCAAAAGGAACAAAGATGAGAGGATAAGGGAGTGTCCAATGAAGTAAAGCAATCAGAAACCATCAGTTCCCGCTGCCAATTCCACCCAAAGATTCCAAAGTCATGAATAATCATGTCAGATCCTGCCACATCTTGCCACAATTTGGCTCTGTAAAAATCAGTACTTAAAAAAAACAACACAGCTTGGCATTCTGGGAGGTGGTTTTCACGTCAATGGTCAGTAACAGAAATAGTCCCAAGAAAGTGTCTTCAGTGTGCATTCTGTGGCTCTGATGCACAACATTCTGGCTGTCTCATTACTTTGGAGTTGGGGACAGTCTCCATGCACCCAAGGGGACTCCTATTCATTCAGGGCTACCCCTCCTTATATAGAACACTGTGTGCAGGTAAAGCAATGGATATCTTTATTACTGGAGGATATTTGTCAGTTGCTTACAGGCTGGGAGCCAGATTTACTAATAACAACACAAGAAAAGCCCTTCTGGATCAGGCCAAAGGCTCTTTGGCATCCTTTTCCTACGGTGACCCACCAGCTGCCTCTAGAAAGCCCAGTAAAAGGAGAGAGCGAATATTTCTCTCCCATAGTTACTCCCCTGCAACTGGTATTCAAAGGCACATTGCTGCTAAATCTGGAGGTAACACATGGGCATCTCAACCAGTAGCCATTGATAGATCTGTCTCCTTGAATTTGTCCTATCCCCTTCAAGCTATCCAAGCTAGTGACCATCACCATACAAGCTAGTGTGGTGATGTATTCCACAGACTAATGATGCACTGCAGGAAGTACGTCTTTACGGCCATCTTAATTTTACACCAGTCCATTTCATTGGATGACCCCTGGTGCTAGTACTGTGAGGGGGGGGGGAAACCTTCACTCCACATGTAATTTGATGGGTCTTAATCATGGCTATTTCCCAAGCTAAAGGTTGTTGCCTTTCCTTATAAGGAAGTGTGCTCCAGTTCTCTCATAATTTTGTTTGCTCTCTTTTTGCACCTCTCCGTGCTGGAGCTGGTGGGAAGTGAAGTGGGGAAGCTAAGACATGACAGAGCCAGACTAGACATGCTGGTGGCAGATCAGGGTGTTTAAACCAAGATCTTTTGCAATCGCCAGCGGGGAATGGGTGAGAGGGGTGTTTAAGGAGCAAAGAGGACACGTGTAGATCTGGGTCCTCTCTTACAGCATACCTCCTTACAGCTCCTAGCTGGCATAGCTAAGGCATCTGCTACCTGGGGCAAAGAAGATTTTGTAGCGCCCCCCTCCATGACGAAATAAATTTATTAAGTAAATTTTTTTTAAAAAGGTTTTCTGGTTAATTTGCCATAGCTTTGGATAGAATATGGATATCCCAACACAGTTTATTTCATTGCATTCAGCATTAAATTACCTTTCTAATGATACATAACATGATGGTATTATTTGTACTTACCAAAGTTTCCACAATTTTGGCCACTACCCTGCTAACTGGGCAAGAGGCACTTTTTCAAGTGGTGCTCCTCTTATTTTTAGCAGGGGGAAAGTAATGGTCCCCCTTCACCCCAGCACAGTGTCTTTTCTAGTGGCTGTTGCTGGTAGTGTTCTGCATTTTTTTTTAAAAAGATTATGAGCAGAGGCGTTTCTACAGGGATGGCAAATCTCTAAGTGTTGCAAGAAGCCTTACCCTGTTGTGTAAATCCCTCCTCTCCCTTGCTGCTGTAGCCAGTAAGCAACGCCAAGATGTTGCTGTTCCCTGTGAGGATTGGCTAAAACGGTGCAGGAGAGGAGTGATTTCCACTGCAAGGTAAAGCTTCTTGCAAAACTTAGAGCTTTGCCATCCCTGTAGAAACACCACTGATTATGAGCCCTTTTGGGACAGGGAAACATTTAACTTTATAATTATTTTTTTGCCTGTAAATCACTTTGGGTTGAAAAGCAGTATATAAATATGATTGATTGATTGTGTCAAGCTCAGCTTGTTGCCCCCCTAAAGCTTATTGCCCAGTGCAGTTGCTACCCCCTGCACCTCCTTAACTATACCACTGGCTATTAGCACTTTTCTCTCACCCTGTTGCACTTCTTTTGCCAGAGCTTCAAAAGTCCCTGGGGAGTAGAGAGGGTGGGTTCTGCAGTCCTCACCTGTGCAGTCCTTTCACTCTTTAAATCCCTCCCTCTGCATTCTGTGTGACTGCAGCAGATACAGGTGCGTGAGCAGCACATGGACCTGCTGCCATCCTGACCTCAGGATGAAGTGCTGGGGCCAAGATATGGTGCTGTATATAGAGGCAATTTGAAAAAGATGGACTGGAAGAGAGTAATAGACATCAGCTTTCAGGGCTCACAATGAAAAGGTTCTTGTCTCCCTTATTGACATCGTTTCTTTTTGAGGTTTTCCTGAGACACAAAAGGATCCAGTAACTTAGTGGCATGTTGCCAATATCTCCCCCCTGCTGCCAATTGGCACCCCTGCAGGCTGGTAATACTACCTCTGAAGCCGTGGGTGCAGTGGTGTCATCTACTCTCCCGTAGACGGAACACTGGGCGGGACTTACGCGTGATCGGCAGCCCATCCACTCACTTCTGCTTTTTCCCCGCTCGCCGCGCGGCTTTCCCTAACCTCAGAGGGGGCACCTGCTCGCCGGGGGGGATGGGTGGGGGTGCGCCAGGTGCCTGGGCGAGCAGGCGCCCCCTCTGAGGCCAGGGAAAGCTGCACGGCAAGCGGAAAAAAAGCGGAAGTGAGTGGACAGACTGCCGATCACGTGTAAGTCCCGCCCAGCGTTCCGTCTACAGGAGAGTAGATGACATCATTGCGTGGGTGCCTGGCCCAGCCATTGGTGCACATACAGGACATTGCATGCAAGCTACCTGAGCGTCCAAGTCTTCAGGTGCCAAGACTGAGCCATATCTGAACACTGAGCAGGTTATTTCTAGGGAGGAGGAGGAGCTGACCCCTGCGGGCACCAACCAAGATCCTGCTGCGGCCATGGCCCTTGGAGGGCAACCAGAGCTTATCCCTCCTGTAGCTGTTCCGTTCCATGGAGCCTGAGATGCTTAAGAATCCAGTGCCCCCCATCGAGACCCCTGACCTGCTAGAGACCCTGCTCTATTGTTCCCAAGAGCCGCAGTAGCACCAGATGAGAGCCACAGTCCAGAACGGGCAGTGAAGTGCTCACCTGTGTGCCCAATGTCTTGCTTCCATTGGACCTGCAGACAGAGCTCCTCTCAAACCCACTCTCAGCTTCATGCCTCTGTCCTTCCCATTGCTCTGTCTCTCCTGTTGCACTCTCACTGGGCCTGGCCACGGGGAGGAAGGATCAGGCTCAGCCCGGGCCTACGTCTGGACCCAGGGAGCGTGGGGCTTCCTGTCGTCCGTGCAAAGCCCTCAGCCTCCCATAGGGCCCTATGAGCGACACATCTAAGCATAGCCGGCTAAGGGGTGGGCTAGACAGATAAGAGCACCGGGCCATGACAGGCCCTCCCGGACCACCTATCTGCAGCGAGCTGCGGCAGGAGCAGCAGCAACGCGACTCCGGGCGCGGACTTGAGCATACGCACGCTCTGCCTTGGGGAGGCGTGTGGCGGAGCTCAGCCGAAGTAAAAGGAAAGCCCCCTTGCTGCAGCCTGCTCGCCTCCCCGACTTGTTGGCCGCGTTGCCCCGCCCCAGCAGCAGCAGCTTTGTCGGCTGCCGCCTGCTTGCCCGTGGGCTGGGAGAGCGTCGTGTACTGAGCGCCTCGCAGCCGCCCTCCCCGAGTCCTCCAGCTCAGCGGCTGCCAGGAGGGAGCTTCGCTTTTCCTCCTCCCGCCAAGCACGCGAGGAAGGAGCCCACCGTTGCAAGCTGCAGCCAGGCCTGGCTCCGGTTGCTCTGCTCCCTCTGTCCCCGCACTCCCGAGTCCAGGGCGTTATGACTCTGGCGGACGGGAGAGCACGCTCGGCCGATTTCCCCGCCCCCTTCTCTCTTAAGCACTTTCCAAGGTTTAAATTTCGTGGGTGATTCGCCTGGCTCAGTGGGGGGATGTATGATTGACTGACTGACGGGTCTTCCTGCACGTAGCTATTGCGAGGTAACAATCTCGAATCGAACGCGCTGAGAGGGCGCCGGCTGCCTACTTGACCCAGGTAGGGAGGGCCTTACGTTTTTCTTTTCCTTTCTTTCCAAACACCCTGAAGAACACCCTGAAGACTTCTTCCCCTCCTGCCTCTGGTTAAGGCTTGAATCTGCTTTTAAACCATTCATTCTGCGGTCACTCTTCACGTATTGTTTCCCTCATGTTGCTCATCTTTCCCTTAAGAGGAATAGAAGGGGAGATCTTAGTGATGCTGCTGATTAGATGGGTGAGCAGAGGCAGATAGTTGCTGGGAGTAGAGAGGAGAATTAGGGTCTTCTGTATAGTTTGTGTGTTAATAAGGGACTTCTCAGACCTCACCTTTTCTTTCAGAAGTTAAGTTTAGGATTCCCATCTTATTTTCCAGATTTTCAATTTCAGTGTGTTTAATAACTGCATGAGATGCATAAATTGAGCAGGTGAAGTTTGTTTCTAGTACCATATGAAGATGTAAAGACAGGAAAGGAACCTGCTTATTTTCCTATTATTATTATTATTATTATTATTATTGTTGTTGTTGTTGTTGTTGTTGTTGTTGTTGATAATAATAATAATAATAATAATAATAATAATATATTCTTTGCAAAAATGTGCCAAGTTGTATTATTGCATTATTGTAGCAATGAAGAACTGAGTGTTTGTCAGATATCAGATTTCACCCTAACCATTCCTTTTAATATTACATTACTTATGTGGATAATTCACATGGAAATGAATGTTATCATTCAAATGGCAGTACAGTACTATGTAATAGCTAGAGATCAGTGAGCGTGAAATCCTTCTGAATAGCAGGGTGGTTTCGAAGTCAGAGCCCTGTGTTAGAGTGAAGGACTTGGAAGTTCACCAAGAGGATTCAAAGAGGGGAGGAATGAGCTCTGGACCCTAGCAGAGAGCGGCATATTGAAGCCATCAAGAGGATAGATGGTATGACGCACAGGTTGGTGAGCTCTGGATAAATCGAGCCCTGCTTAAATGCCCTCTACCTCAGAAACCTTTATTCCAGAATCATGTGTGCATTTGTCTTTAATTGAAAATCTGTAAGCTGTATACTGAACATAATACCTGAATCTGAAAAGGAAAAAAAAATCCATTTGGCTTGTTTCTGTTGATCTCCAAGCTATAGATTTTTATTACTGGAGTATGCAATTTACTTGCAACTACATTTTTCTTGTTGTGATTGATGCAAGGCAAAGAAAGTGCAATGTTTCCAAGGTGCTCTAGTTGCTGAATAAGTTGCTCAGGCCAACTGAAAACCATAACTTAACTTGGGCTGCTCCAAAGCACGATTTTGCAGTCATAGTTTAATTATTTGTGTCAAAATATCCTTGATTCTTAGGGTGCAATCCTACCCTAGAGTTAGCCCCCACAGTTAGGCCAGCAAAGTTGGGCCAGCACAAGGGACACCATAAAACATGGTGTCATGGCACACAGACGTGTGCCATCCTCACTGACTCTGAGAGTGGTCCAAACGCGCTTTGGTGGCCCTTGGGCTGGGCAAACTTGCTAGCCTAACTGTGCCAGCCTAACTCCAGGTTATGATTGCACCCTTGGTTGTTGAAAATTAAGTGCCAGCTCTGCAGTCAGTATAACTATGCAGTAATATCCTCAATCCTATCATTTAAAGGTAAAAGTTTAAAGGTAAAAGTTTCCCCACGACCGAATGGTCTAGTCGTGACCGACTACGGGGCGGTGCTCATCTCCGTTTCTAAGCCGAAGAGCCAGCGTTTGTCTGAGGACAAACATTTCCACGGTCATGTGGCCGGCGTGACTATACGCTGAGGCGCACGGAATGCCATTACCTTCCCACCGGAATGGTACCTATTTACCTACTGGCATTTTAATGGGTTTTCGAACTGCTAGAGGAGCTGGGACACGTGAGCTGGGACACATGACGGGAGCTCACTTTGTCGCACCATCTTGAACTGTCAACTTTCTAGTCAGCAAGCTCAGCAGCAGCGGTTTAACCCGCAGCGCCACCATGTCCCATGTTTACTTCTTTTACTCAGGAAGTAAACCCCATTGTGGGGGGTTATTTGGCATATAGGATTGTGCCTTTGTATAATCTCCCTGTTCTCCTTGCCAGGTAGCAGAGAGACTGCCTTCACCTACGCCATCAGCGCTGCGGGAGTGGTGAACGCCATCAGCCGTGCCTGCCGCGAAGGGGAGCTCTCCACCTGTGGCTGCAGCCGGGCAGCTCGACCGAAGGATCTGCCCCGAGACTGGCTGTGGGGTGGATGTGGGGACAATGTGGAATTTGGCTACCGGTTTGCCAAGGAGTTTGTGGATGCGAGGGAGAGGGAGAGGAACTATGCCAAAGGATCAGAGGAGCAGGCCCGCATCCTCATGAACCTACAGAACAACGAAGCAGGTCGTAGGGTGAGTGATTTTCGTTTGTCCTGTTCTATCTGAGAAAATGCATGTCCTGCCTTTCCAATCATGAGAAACGTTGCTTGCAAAATAAAGGGTATTTATTTATTTATTTATTTAAGGTATTTTTATACCATTTTTCTCCAGATTTCCCAAGACATGAAGCGGTGTACATTGGCAGGCTGTTCATAAACCCCATTTTTTCAAATGTTTTTTTAAAATAACAATTGTTCTGTATACAATTCATAGAACTCTCCATTTCTCCAGATGTTTCCTTTTCTGTGTGTGGGGTCGTCCTCCTGGCTGCACCTTCCGAGCCATCACAGGTAGCTGCAGCTCACACCTTGGCCTAGGGGTGTCAAACTCATTTCATACAGTGGGCCAGATAGCATTCATGATGCCAGCTGAGGGCCAGAAGTGATGTTATAAAGCAGGAAGTGATGTCATGGAAATATCTTTATATTGTACTATGTTCTTGTGTCATGTTTAGAAGAAAACATTGGGGGATGGGTCAGGATCAAGGCTTATAAAAATTATGCATGCTGTGGGGAGAGAGAGAGAGAGAAGTTTTTCTCTTTCTTATAATACTGGAACTTGGGATGCTTCATTGACAATTTTTATCTACAGGTATGCCCCAGTATCCGCTGGGGCATGCCTATAGATACCCCCCCCCCCAATACACACACGGTGGATACATGAAAGCGTGGATATATATTAATAATGAACTCAGGTGGTTCTGCTTGTGGTTCTGCTAGTCCTGCTTGTGGACTTGTAGAAATTATCTGGTTGTGCCCTGTAGGAAGCAGAATGCTGGACTAGATGGACCTTTGGTCTGATTCAGCTGGGATCTTCCTGTGTCACTTACGTTGTGTTCTTGAATACAAAGAGAAAGAGCCAATTCACATAAGTGGAGAAGAGGCAAAAAGGGGAAGGGGAGAGAGACATTGTAAACATTACTTCCTGTAAACCATTAGTCCAAAGGCTGTTGTTCATTCAAGTTCCAGTCATCTGAGCTCACCACTAGAAGAAAATTCAGGTTCTGTTTACCTGTCTACACACAAGTGAATTTGCCCCGAAGTTTCTCCTATTTTTGTGACTAGTTTTCTATAACTGGCACCCTTGATTTCAAAGTAGCAGAGTTGAACATGAGGGCTTTCCCCCCACCCCCGGTATCTCTGCATCTAGAATGACAGACAGGGGATTCTGTTCCACGTTTTGTTTCTCAGAAAGAGCAGTAAGGGGGTGAGAACTGAATAATGTTTGCTTCAGTTTTGGACATGGTCCCTTGACCACATCCCTGCTCCACTGCACTCTAGAATTTTTCAGGGCTCTGACTTTTAGCTTTATGGTCCCTGTTTGTTTGTCTTTGACGGTTATCTCAGCATGTCCTTTCCTTCCATCTGTCTCTTTCTCCACTTTGTCTCCATTTCCCTTCCGATTTCCCACCACCCTGCCCTTTATCTGCCCCCCTCTCTCAAGCTTTGGCAGCCCTGCCACATTGTTTACCCATCCAACATGTAGGAGGCCTCAATCATCAGTCACTCATCCAGTGCCTACTGAGACTGAGAGGAGACCTGGCTAATTTAACCAAGTAGGAATTCTCCATTCACTCCCTTTATGCCCAGCTTTTTTGGAGGGAGGAATCCCAAATACGTTTGAAATGGAGAGCAGGGCAGATTTTAAAACAGTCCCAGGAGCAAACGCCAAAGACCAAGCAGTCTGGTGCTCATCGGAGTGCCTGCCTAAGTGCTCAAGTGGGTTCTCAAAATACATAGAGCAGCTTTGGTGACAGAGTCATACTGAAACACTGGAAATTTGTAGGATACACCCACTAAACTGGCCAGCATGCACTTCACCTTCCCCCCCCCCAATGATCCTCCTTTTTTTTTGCATGCCCTGTCTCTAGTGCCCAGTCACAGAACCTCAGCTGGTTGGGGGACACACACAACAGAAGCTTGGCGTATAGCAGTGGTCTCCAAATAGCAGACCGCTGTATACGAGGAAAGCCTTCCCCGTTGTGATCGTTCCTTCTCACAGCCATTCCATTTTGCAGCTGATTGGCTTCAGGGATGCTCTGGGGATTCGCATCTATGCATAGCGTTCTGCTATACAGCCTTCTGGGATGCCCGGGCATAGATGCGAATGCCCAGAGCATCCCTTCCAACCAATTGGCTGGAAAATGGAGCCGCTGCGAGATGAAACTCATGACAGGGAAGGCTTTCTCTGTCCACGCTGGATCTGGCCTGTGGGCCGTGGTTTGGCGGCCCCTGGTATACAGGAAGATAAATTCAGGGGAAAGTACCAAGTCCTAGGCTGTTTAAGGCTTTGAAGGTGAGAACCAGCACCTTGAATTGGGCCTGGAATGCAAATAGCTGCTTCTGCATCCTCTCTGGCACTGAAAGGGGGTCTCGTGGCAATGACCTGTTGATCCCTTTTTCACATGACACTGCCTATAGATTGTGAAGTAGGATGGCCATCGAGCCAAGTGCAGAGAGGAATGCCCTTGCTAACTTGGTGAAAAGGCACCTTTTAAATGTTCTCATATATTTAGCACAGGGAGAACAATTGGCCCTATTCATCCCAGCACAGCACCTTTTTCTAGTGCCTGTTTTTTTTTCTTTTTTGACTAGTTTTTTCTAGTGCCTGTGTCTCTCTTTTTTTGACCGAAAACCATCTTTTCATTATTTTTGCTGTGTTAGCCGCTTTGAACTTTTTTTGTTTAAAAGTGCTACTTAAATATTCTTAAATAATACAGTTAAATCTAAAAACTGCACCAGAGCCAGGAATCTCTAACTCAAGAAAGGAGGAATACAAAAATGCAGCAGAATATTTTCCTGTAAAAAGAAAGTTCCTGTGCTTTGTAGACCAGGAGATTCTGTTTCAGGCCAATCAGCTCTTTAGGGAGAAAACACTTTCCAGACTTGGAAAGCCAGAGTGCTCTATGCTGCTTTACAACCTTTTGGAAGTTTCCCTTGCCACCCCCCTCATGCTGGATCAGGCCCCAAGTACTTTCTGTGCATCATCTGGAATTGTCAATTGTGTTAAAGACTAGTTTCATTATCGCAGTTCTTTTTGCGACAGGCTTAACCCAAATGTCCCACCACAGTTAAGTGGAGCAGATCATAACTTTGCCAGTTGGAGATTGCTTCAGGAAGTCTGTGGCTTCAGCCAAGTCAGTTCTTTCTTGAACTGGACTTAGAAAGATGCCATGGCATTTTATTTGCTCACATTTGGATTGTGGTCAGTCCTTTTTTAACCAAGCATAAGGACTCATAATTGGAACAAAGATGTCTTACAGATGCATGCCTACCATTAGTCCAAGTATCTGGCTTTCAATGTCATAAATCTCTCACTTCTCATTTAAGCATCATGTAACACCAGGCAGAAAAATTGGGTTGTGTAATGTGGTTGTGATGGTTGTATTAAAATAGTGTAACATAGATGCTAATCCGGTGGCATTCGCCTTTGCCAGTAATGTGGCACAAGCATTTCTGTTGGTGTATGCCCACACAGTCCATCTTTCTTTGATAATGGAACTCAAGGCAGTGGACATTAGAAATCCAGGCGTTCTTTCATCCAGGTGTTGTCTTCCAGACTCTGAGCTTCAGTCTCATATGCCTTCAAATCATTAGCTTTTCTTATCCCCTGCTAACTGGGCAAGAGGCACTTTTTTAAGTGGTGTTCCTCTTATATTTAACAGGAGGAGAGTAACAGTCCTTCTTCACCCCAGCACAGTGTCTTTTCTAGTGGTTGCTGCTGCTGGTGTTCTGCATTTTTTTTAGATTGTGAGCCCTTTTGGGACAGGGAGCCATTTAACTTTATTTTTTTGCCTGTAAACTGCTTTGTGAACTTTTTGTTGAAAAGCGGTATATAAATACTGCTTGCTTGTACCTGGACATGCTCTAAACCAGTGATTCCCAAACTGTGGGTTGGGACCCACCAGCGGGTTGCAAGCCAATTTCAGGTGGGTCACAAAGCACCTGGAACAGCCATATAGAAAATATGGGAAGATGGGATGCTGGAAAAGGGGAGGGCTGTGTGGTTATTTTGCTTGTGTCAACGCTTTAAATAGGCTTTTCTCCTTTCTAATTCTCCAACTTTGCTGTTGGAAAATGGCTGAGAAATAGCCCAACTTATTTCTGCCTTCTCAGGAAAGCAGCGGGCTCTGGTGTCACAAAGATGGCACTTCTGGTGGGTCCTGGACAGATTGTCATTCTAAAAAGTGGGTCCTGGTGCTAACAAGTTTGATAACCACTGCTCTAAGCATTTGTGGCACATTAACAACCTGAAAATGGAAAATACAAGACTCTTCAAATTTCCAAAAAATTTTCCTGCTGGCTCACCCTAAAGCAATTTTTACTTGCCATAGTCGAGTGGCTATTTATAGGGTCGGTGTGCATAATTATCACAGTTATGCATGGGAATGTGATGAGTAGAAGGAAGGCTTTCTGGTTTGATCCATGTGTTTTTTCATGGTTTTTTTTTTAAGGTTGCTTTGCTTGTTCTTGGGAGGGAATGCAGTGTCTCCCTCTCCAAGCTGACAAGGAAAAGGTATTGAGCCTTAGGGAAAGTGGAAATTGTGCCACATGTGCACGTTTGCTCATGAGTAAGCAAATGTGCCTTGGCTCTTCTCTCTCCCTTCAAGTGAAGGGAAACATGAGGTCACCAGAATAATCCCAGTCCAATGAACGTGAAGCTCAACAAATGATCCAGAAGGCAGTCCCCCTCCTGTATAGTGAAAAAGATAAAAACAGAAGCTTGAGCACATAGTAAAGTAAAACTTTTTTTTAGTCTCATAAAGCTAGGTGGGTCCAGAGTCATTTTAAAAAGTGGGTCCAGGTGCTTAAAAAGTTTGGGAACCATTGAATTAAAACCTGGAACTGCAGCCAGTTCATGCTGGGGAGGGATGTTTTAATCTTTCCCCTTTGTCATTTCTGCAATGAAAAAGCACCACCACCCTGAACTGCTACTAGTCACAGAAGAGAGAAACGACAGATGGTATCTGACTTTTCCTCCCTCTACAGCTAATATCTTCAGGGAAGCGTCAATTTTTAGGTGTACATTTAAAAAAACACCCTTTAGGAATACACCTAAAACCATAATGTATAAAAAGGATTCAGTAAGGAAATAAAACCTTTTTGTTTACATTGAAGCTCCAACTTGGGATAATGAATTTGCAACACCTGTTTTCAAATATTACATACTTTGAATTCTGAAACTACTCTTTGGACCTGCTTACCAGGCATTCTTAACCATGGTTAAAAATAAAGAAATGAATACATCATGGGCTACTTACTATTTATGACCAGGCTTGTAAAGTAGACAGAAATAGGAGTAGATGAGTGAGCGACCACAAGGTGGCGTAAAAGACGCAAGGAGTTGCTGCTTCTCATAGTGACACTCTTCTTAATTACAGCTGTACTGTATATTTCATTCACAAGACCAAATCAGACATGAAGATGGTACAGCCTGTTGTAGTATTTGTGTAAATAATAGCAGAGTTGGAGGCTCGGATACCCATTCCAGCGCTTGCCTTAGCGCTCCGGAGCGAAGTAACGAAGCGTACGCTACATCTCTGTTGCCGAAGCGAGGGAGAACTCACACAGACCAATATGATCAATAA
>JAJKFI010000051.1:3341614-3413935 GCA_029204185.1 Lerista edwardsae | reverse complement strand
TGCCAGTTTCAACCAGTTCTGGACTGTGAGATGTGAAACTGCAACACAGCCTAGTTTGGGTCATGCCAAATCCTTTTAAAGTTGCGTGGTCATGACTAATCTAAAGTTCAGGTGAGATGAGGGAGGGAGAGAGGAAGGGGACACTGGGTCCCTTTCCTATGATTTTCTCTCCAAACCAGCTTCTCTTCTGCTGGGGTTGTTTGTTTGTTCTTACTTCTTGTTGTTCAGTCACTAATTCGTGTCTGACTCTTCGCTACCCCAAGGACCACAGCATGCCAGGCTTTTGTCTTCTACTAGCTTCCGGAGTTCGCCCAAATTCATGTTTGTTGCTTCGGTGACACTATCTAACCATCTTATCTAACCTTCTTCTTTTGCCTTCAATCTTTCCGAGCATGAGGGTCTTTTGCAAAGAGTTCTCATGAGGTGGCCAAAGTATTTGAGCTTCAGTTATTTGTCCTTCCAGGGAGCAATCAGGCTTGACTTCCTGCAGGTTTGCCCATTTTGATTTCCTTGTAGTCCAAGAAATTCAGTAATTTGTAGTCCTTGTAGTCCAGGAAATTTGATAATTCAAAAGCATATATTCTTCGGTACTCTGTCTTCGTACCGGGATAGGGTTATTTCCATTTCAAAACCACGCTAGGAGAAGACTGGGTGGGGAAAGGTGGCTTCAAGGGCTACAATATGTGTGAGTCCAGTACACCCATCTTAACTACCCCTCCTACAAATTGTAACATCCCATTGGAAGGTGCAAAGTTTATAGGAATTCAACTGTGATTTATGTTGACATAAAGCGACTGAGTTTTGTATGCCTTACCAGTGCAGCTATATTGCCGGATTACTTAGGGTAGGATCTTTTCTATGTGGCACAAAAAGTCTCGAGCTTCCCTGGGAATGTTGTCCCTTCGCTGTAGGCATTCTAGGGACAGATGAGGACCACGCTACTTCAGAGGATATTTGGAGCTTCCCAAGTATGGAGGACAGTTTTGTCTCTTGGTCATTGGTCTGGTTTTTCTTCTTTGCTGGTGAACCTTGTTTTTGGTTGGTGTGCTGCTGATTTGATTTAATAGTTTGCTTTTCAGAATTGTTGTATTTCTTTTTACTATTAGCCCCTTGAAAGACATTTGATGAAAAAGTTGGAATGTAAATATTTTAATAAAATATTTCACCAGTTACTAAATAAAATATTTCACTTTTATTTCATTAAGGGCGCAATCCTAACCTGGAGTTAGGCTGGCAGAGTTAGGCCAGCAAAGTTTGGCTGGCACAAGGGACACTGTAAAGTGTGTTTGGACCACTCTAGGAGTGAGAGAGGCCAGCACACAGACGTGCGCCATCCTCCCTGACTCTGAGAGTGGTCCAAACACACTTTACAGTGTCCCTTGTGCCAGATTTGCTGGCCTAACTCCAGGTTAGGACTATGCTCTAAATAAAATCTCACTAGTTGCCAGGAAAACGCACGCACGCACGCACAGAGAGAGAGAGAGAGGCCATAGCTCAATGGTGGAACGCCTATTTTGCATGTAGTGTCCCAGTTCAGTCCCTGTTGTCTCCTGAGCCTGAAACCCTGGACAGCTGCTGTTGGTAGGTGTAGACCCAGCATAAGGCTACTTCATGTATTCATAAGTCTCATCAGCCTTGCATACCTCACAAGAGGAAGTGAGAGACGTTGCTCTAGCCTCTGAGATAATTCAGGAATAAAACCTGCTAGGAAGCAGAGAATGGACATTGCAGAAAAGGGGGTTGAGTTAGGGCCAAATCCTATCCAGTTTTTCAGTGCTGGTGCAGAGATGCCAAAAGGGCATGCACTGCATCCTACTGTGGGGGGACAGTCATGGAGGCCTCATCAAATGGAAGGGAATACATGTTCTTTTACCTCAAGGCTGACTTGCGGCTGCATTGGCCACAGCTGAAAAATTGGATATGATTGGGCCCTTAGTTATGTTATGCTGGAAGGTGAGGCTGAGAAAGCATTTGCCTGATCCCGCTCTTCTTTTTCCTCCACAGGCAGTGTACAAGCTGGCCGATGTGGCTTGCAAGTGTCACGGTGTCTCAGGTTCCTGCAGTCTCAAGACTTGCTGGCTGCAACTGGCTGACTTCCGCAAGGTGGGCGACCTTCTGAAAGAGAAGTACGACAGTGCTGCTGCCATGAGGATTAGCCGCAAAGGCAAGCTGGAGCTGGTGAACAACCGCTTCAATTCACCCACTGCAGAGGACCTGGCCTACATTGACCCCAGCCCTGACTACTGCCTGCGCAATGAGACCACGGGCTCGCTGGGCACTCAGGGCCGGCTCTGTAATAAGACCTCGGAGGGCATGGATGGCTGTGAGCTGATGTGCTGTGGCCGGGGCTACGACCAGTTCAAGAGCGTGCAAGTGGAACGCTGCCACTGCAAGTTTCACTGGTGCTGTTACGTCAAGTGTAAAAAGTGCACAGAGATTGTCGATCAGTATGTCTGTAAATGAGAGGCCTGCCAGAGCTACAAATCTATATTATATAAATCTATATAAATATATTTTATATATTTGTATAAATAAATAGATGGTGATGATGATAATTAAAGAAGCTTATTTAAGAGACACTTTTGGAAAGGTTCTAATTTGAATGGCTGGCTGGTTGGCTGCTCCTTTTATTTAATTGGGGAGCAAAAAGATATTTGCATTCTTGTGTGAGCTGATCCCCTCCCCACCCTTGGCATGGTGCAGCCAGGATGAAATGGAGTCTTGAAGGTCATTGGTGAAAAGAATGTATCTCTAGCTCCTTTACCGTACAAGGATGCATTCCCTCTGCTGCATTATGGCTGAAATTCAAATGGACGTGTGTGCTTTTTGGACACAGCCAGGATAGGATGGTGCCTTAGATGCTCAGGTTGATTTCCAAAGGGACTTGGACTTCCTGCTTCTTGGGAAAAACACCCACACACTGTTGGACACCAAGTGAGAAAGCAAATCACCCATGTTTGAACCTTGCTTGATGAATGAATTAAAGGACCGGGTTCATGCACAGTGTGACTGAAGTTTGGAGAGAAGAGAAACAGTTGCACAGTGCCAGGTGGTGCCCCTGCCTCAAATGGGGAAGGAAATTGTTGTCTTTGACCTAAAAAGTGCTGCTTTGCCCTTATCTCCGGACAGAAACCCAGCATTGGGCTCTTCTGTGGTTTGTGGAACATGGAGAAGGGAGGGAGAATCTACCAGAGCTCTGGAAAAGCCACAGTATCATGGTAGAATTCTTTTCTTCTTTATTTTGATTCATTTTCTTCTTGTGGAAAAAAGAACTGGCTGCCAGTTTCTTGGGCACACTGGATTGGTATGGGAAAGAAACATGTCTGCACCCAAGAGAACACACAGGACTCGCCCACCACGACACCTTAGTCTCGACTTGGACTTGGACAGTTCTTTTTCAAGCTCTTTTTCATTCTCCTTGACACTGCCCTAGATGTACAGTTTCTTTGTGGCATTAAATATCCATGTTTTTGCCCTCTCTCTTGTTTTTGTGAGTGCATTTGTTTTGGTTTGCTGCTAATGTATTTCACAGCTCAGGGACTTCTGTGCCAAGTTGGATGCCTTCCTAGTTTAAAATTACTGCAGTCAGATCCTGATTCTCAGGTTCCTTTTTGACATGGTAAAATCACTAAGAGATTACTGTTACATGAAGACATTTTGGTTTGTATGCTTCCTAGCATGATAGCTGGCTTTCACCAAGCTAAAGTGTATTTGGAATTGTGGAGACGCATGCAAATGAGTTTGCACAAAATTCATGATTTAAAGTCACTTTGTAGAGGACATATTTAGCATGTATATAGTGGCTTCTGCATGTGCAAAGAACTTCACTTAAGTTCCTTTAAGCCATGGAATCCAGCCAGGTGAGCCATGGAATTCTAACGAAAAATCTACTGCACTATATATTGTATAGCAGCATTTTTCAAACTGTGGGTCTCAAGCCAATTTCAGGTGGGTCCCCATTCATTTCAATATGCATTTTATTTTTAAAATATTTTAATATTGTATTTTAATAGATTAGACTTGATGCTACCATGGTATGTGACTGAATTTGGGGAAATGTTACAGATTTGTATTTTTCACAGGCTAAAAGTGTATGCTTTCAACAATGATAGTCGATGGGTCTTACTCCAACATAACTGTGGATAGAACTGCAGCCTTTGGGGATTTTTTTTAAACCAGCAACTTCTTGGGAGGGTTAGAAGCGTTCTTTATTTTAAATATTTTTTTAAGCTTATATTCATTGTAAACTTTTACTTACTTCATTGATTTGGTTTTGTCATATGGCAATGTTAAGAATTTTCTTGCTTGATGATGTCACTTCTAGCCATTACATCACTTCTAGGTTAATGACATCACTTCTTCTGGGTCCCAACAGATTGTTATTCTAAAAAGAGGGTCCCGGTACTAAAAGGTTTGATAACCACTGATGTATAGGACTGTAGCCTTAATTAGCTTTAACTGGCGAATGATCCAGTAGGTCAGTCAAAACGTTTGGGAACTATTGCCTTAATGTATTACCCCATAAGGAAAGTTTACTACTACTACTACTACTACTACTACTACTACTACTACTACTACATTGCAGCTGAGACTGAGAGTGAAAACCTAACCTGGAGTTAGGCCAGTACAGTCAGGCCAACAAAGTTTGGCTGGCACAAGGGCCACTGTGAGGTGCATTTGGACCACTCTGAGTCAGGAAAGAAGGTACACATCTGTGTGCTGGCCTCTGACTCAAGAGTGTGGTCCAAACATACTTTAATGTATCCCTTGTGCCAACCAAACTTTGCAGGCCTAACTCTGCCAGCCTAACTCCAGGTTAGGATTGTGCCCTGAGAAGGAGGGGCGTGGCCAGTTAGTGAGTTTGTGGCAGAGATGCGATCTGAACCAACCTTGGGAACAGTTGGGAGGGGCAACCTGTGGTTGCTTTTCTATAAACAGAGCTGGGGTTGCTTCCAGCATGCAGAGGAAGTAGTGAAATTGCAGAGTTCTGCACAGGGATCTCACCCCTTCTTCCACATGGGCTCTTTAACCAAAGAGAAAATGTGGAGCATACTGAAAGCCACCCTAGCTATGTTTACAGAATGGGCAATGCAAGTAGGTGAATCTACATAATGGTTCTGTTCCAGATAACAGACCAGAAATCTCAGATAAATTTCTGGAATGTCGCCCTGTGTTCTTCTTAGATCCACAAACTGACAAGAAAACTGAACAAAAGGAAGGCCAATCATTTTTTAAATTAATGCATGACTAGGAAGTATATGTGTGTGGCATGGGCCTTTCAAGTCTGGTGTAGAAGATGACCAGTTCTGCTGCTCCATTAGTGCAAATGGATAGGTGCCGAGTGGTGATTACAATGAGATGTTCCCTGTAACTTCAGAACAATCCTAAGTATATCTACTCAAAGTTCCATATAGTGCTTAATGGGGGCTTATTCTCAAGAAAGTGGGCATAGGATTGCAGCAGTCCTAGAAAACTAACAGGTCAGGGAGAAGACTAGGCTAGAACCTTTCTTGTATTTTGTTTTCTATTCCTGGGATTTTTTTTTTTATGATTGGAAGCACATGGAACATGAAGTGGAATCACTCACACACAGGGTCACAATTTCTGTTATTTGTGAATACTAAACCTGACAACCTCTGGACAAAACACGTATTTTCTAACAGTGTGAATGCTGTTTGCATATTGTCAATGCGATGAACACATGCATATCTCTTTTACTATATGGAGAAAGAAGCTGAGATTGGCAATGTTTTTATCTCACATGGGTGTGTGCTAAACAGATGTATTTCTCATATGCAACAAACGATGCATAGGATTTATGCAATGGTCCTAAGCATGCCTTTAGGGCAGTCTTGTTTTTCATTAGCTTCTACTTATCAAATATAACTATAAGGACCCAATCCTATCCAACTTTCCAATGCTGATGCAGCCTCAATGCAACCCTAAGGTAAGGAAACAAATGTTCCCCTCCCTTGAGGAGGCCTCCATGACTGCCCCATTGCTACAGGATGCAGTGCTTGCCCCACTGGTACAGCTGCATCAGCACTGGAAAGTGGGATAGGATTGGGCCCTTACGCCTCCTGCTTGTAATAGCCATCCCATGGGAAAAAGGGTCATGAACAATTAATTTTCTTGCTAGTAGAATTTTGGATAGAAAAGATGTTTCAATACTGTGGAGGGACCATTATGTAGTCAGTCATCAAAAGACTGAGCCAAAACCTGGAAATATTTACTGTCAGAATTTCTTTTATTTATAATACTTGTTTCACCTAACAACCTCCATATGAACAACCAATAGAGAAAAACTGCCAATAGAGATGAGCAAGTGTCCAGTAATATACAATCCAGGGTTTTTACAAGTTCTGTCTGTAGCCAAACTCTTTCAATCATTTCTTACCATTTTTGCTGCTAAAGATGTGATATTTCTGTTTGAAGGATCTCTAAAATAAATAAGTGGGAGAAACCCAACAAATTAACAGCACAATCCTAGGCCAGTCTACTCTGAAGTAAGTCCCATTATGTTTGTTGGGGCTTACTCCCAAGAAAGTGTGGATAGAATTGCAGCCTAACTTGTATTGCTTTAAAAATAGTGTTTGGGCTTTTTGTTTTAGTTTAGTTTTATCATTAATCCATACATTTGTTGGCATCCTAGAGAGCAATTTCTTGGAATACACCATGACCTAGATTTATATTCTTTTTTACATAAAATCCAAAGCCAACTGTACAGTAATTCAAAGAAATGAAAACTGTTTTCCACTCATGGAAAAACTGAGGATAATGACCTGATCCAGCTCCCTTAAACTCACAAAGAATTGGACTGATCCCCAAATCCCATGAAATCTGTATGGTATACATGCTTGGAATACAATATACTGTAGTTTCTTCTTAAACTGAAAAATTACTTCTTGGCTCCATCAAATATGTTTTTTTTTCCTATTCATGTCTGCCATTTTGAACCTTGACTACTGAATCAGTTTTACCACAGTTGTTAGTTCTACAGAGCTCTTGAGCAAAGCTCAATATAAGCCTGCAGCAGTATTTCTTGTAGGGTCAAACTATGTTTTAAGTTAAGGGCACAATCCTAACTTGTGCTGGCCAAATCCCAACCCGCATTCTTGGTCCAATTGGCCTTACACGGGCCGCTCAGATTTGTGCCAGCGAAATCGTAGTAGCCCCAAGTAACCCCATAGGGGTGGCTGGCATGCGACAAGGTCTACCAGGAACAATATCCCCTTACTCCAAATTGCACTCCAGCCCACACCTACCTTGTGCCCAGTGCTGGTGCTCCCTTCCCCTCCAGGTGCCACAAAGGTGCTTTATGGCATGTTTGCGACACCCAGGGCTGGTGGTATAGGCTTACCGCTGGTGTTAGCGTACTCAGGATTGAGATCTTAGTAGCTGGTGGGTGAACCTTCAGTGCAAGTTCATGAAAAAGAGAACACTTTGAGGCTGTTTAATCCTTTGGAATTGCTTTTCCTTGTTTCCAACACAGCACAGCTATTCTTCAGAGGATGGCATCTTCTAGTTTTAATTGGCAGGATACCAATAAGAAAGGAACTTGAAGAAAAAGGGATATGACAAAAGAGTCTAATCTGAGGCTCGTTCTTTTTCCAAAGGTAACTCAGAATGAGATTTTAGCTCCACAACAGCCCTGTGGTCCGGCTGAAAGACACCTACTTGCCCAGAACCAGCCCATGAGTTTCATTCCTGGGCAGAGTTCCAAACCTGGATTTTCCACACCCAACTCCCAAGTGCCATACACCGCACCGTACATCGCTTGTTATCTTAATCGATTCAGGTCAGTAGTCCATAAAACACTGTACCGCACATAGCCTTAGGGCGCAATCCTAACCTGCAGTTAGGCCAGCAGTTTGGCCGACACAAGGGACACCCTAAAGTATGTTTGGATCACTCTTGGAGTCAGAGAGGCCAGCATACAGACGTGTACCATTCTCCCTGACACAGAGAGTGATCCAAACGTCCTTTACAGTGGCCCTTGTGCCAGCCAAACTTTGCTGTCATAACTGTGCCAACTTAACTCCAGGTTAGGATTGCGCTCTCAGTCTTGACACAATCTATAACACCAGAGTGCTTTGAATCAAAGCAAACATGGATAGGACAAAAGTAAAGAGCCAAGCGGAAGGCTTTGATGGCAGGCTAGCAAGAATGTTGAAGGGTGTTAGAAGTTTAGCTTTTAACAAGTAGTACAAGGAAAAGCAAATTGCTGGCAGATCAGAAAAGTGTACATAGATTAAAGATTATGAGAAATGCTCTAAAACGGGAACGAAGAGCTGGGTTGCATGTAGTCAAAGAGAGTAACATGGTTGATGGCATGAATATCAAAAGGGGTGTTTCTATTTTTGTAAGACAAGAATAATTGAATTGAAGTAACTGTGAATCTTCACCTTTGATCATAATCTCCTATCAAGTTCTTCTTTTATTCACAATGTGTCAGTGTGTTTGTTATGCATTAAAAAGCTGCATTAAAACCAGAAAGCTCTACAGAGCAAAAAAAGAACATATAATCTCCAAAACGACTGAGGGAGATTGCTGTGGATTTTAAATTACACTCTGAAATATGGACACACAGATTCAATTGTACAAATGCAAATCAGCAGTTTGGGCTTTTATACCAACACTTATCTCTGCCAGTGACTTGCTAAACAATCTTGGCTGAGCATGTTACTTCTTTGTGCCTAACATTCCATGTAATAATATGTGGAGAATAGGGATGTCATGTTTATCACTGATTAGCAACTAATGTTGAATTACAGCTGTACTGTATTTCGAACCAAGCAAGGGGTGGGAACATTGGCTCCACAGATTCATTGTATGCATGCAAAGGGCTCTTACAGGCCACTCTTATATATACTTACTCAGGAGAAAGTCCTACTGTGTTCAAGGGAACTTATTCCCAATTCAGAGTGCAGGCAGCCTCTTGGCTTCTTACCAGCATGAACAGCAACAGAGGCCTCTCCTTTAGGCACCTTGGTTGCTCCTCATCAAGTTCACTATTTGCATATAGTTGAGGTCGATATGCTATGCAGACAGTTCAAAAGCATGCACAGCAGTAGTTTTCAAATTTTTTTAGCACTGGGACCCACTTTTTAGAATGACAATCTATCCAGGACCCGCCAGAAGTGAGGTCGTAGCCGAAAGTGCTGTTATTGTCACGCCAGAGCCTGCTGCTTTCCTGAGAACACAGCAATCAGTTGGGTTGTTTCTCAGCTATTTCAATCACAAAGTGAATCTGAAAGAAAAAAGTCTATTTACAACCTTGACACAAGCAAAGCAACCACACACCCTTCCCCCTTTCCAGCATCCCATCTTCACATATTTTTCAATATGGCTGCCCTAGGTGCTTTGCTACCCACCTGAAACTGGCTTGTGACCCAATGGTGGGCCCTGATCCACAGTTTGGGAACTACTGATGTACAGCAACATGCAGTTTGTGCCATAACAGTGTGTGGGCGTGCTGGCTGGGAAGCCCCAGTCCCTGATGACAAAAAATGCAGTACTGGGGTCAGATTCTGCTCAATAGAGACTGTAGGGTCACTGGCCTCCCTGGCATGCTTTCACTGCTCCCTCCACACACACTGTTGTGCACATATCAGAATCATGTGCATCATTTACAGGGCGTGTTCTTATTCATTCTACAACAGAGGACACATTTAAGGAGCCTTTGGCATGTACCTCACCTTGGGAGAAAGTGGCTGAGGAGTACAATTAACGTGTTTGAATATCTGTGGAGATCCGGAGTTGCTGGCCAGATGGGAAACTATGGGTTCCAGGGCCTATTGTTCATCTATACCTTGGGCAAGGCCCCAAGCTTCCTTTCAAGTAGCTGTGTATACAGGACACTATTATAGTTAAAGGCTTATTCCCACCACCTTCCGTTCAGACATAATGGTGGAGAAAGTAGTGTAAATGCAGGGAATGTTACATTGTCATCCAAGGGATATCTAGCATTTCAGAGTTAACAACATTTTGCCAACCACATTATTACAGTACAAAGTTCAGCAGATCCTCCTCTGCCCATGGTGATCCTATCAACAAGTTCTATAAAGTGTTTCTGCCTCAAATGTGATCACTTCCTTTCAGAAATATCACATGTACCCAGAGAATCATGCTATTTTCCCACTGTAAAAAGTATGAACAAGCCCTGCATGGTGACAGTTATATTTTCCTCCAGGCTGTGAAAACAATACATAGGAATGAATAATATTTCAATGAGGATCAATATACAGGAGCACAATATGTCCAAAACTGCACTTCTCATTGGTTTTTCCAAATCCTCCTGTCTGTGCACTCTTGCGTTATCCATTAACAATGTCACTATTTACCCTGTTCAGCAGGTTAGAATGGAAGCCTTGGTTTTACCTTTGAGTCCTTTCCCTCCCTTATTTCCATATTCTGTCACCACATCATGCCACTTCTGTCTTTATAATATTCAAGAATACTGCCTTTCTTTTCTACCCCTCATCAAAAGCTCCTGCCCTGGTCAGCTCTCTACTATACCCTTCTTTCTGGTTTTCCCACTGGCTCATCTCTGACCCCACACCTCCATGCAGCACTCTGCTGCCAAAATCATTGCTCTCCAACTATGTTATGCTCCCCCTTTTTAATTCTCCTCATGTATTCCCATCCAACACAAGTACCTTGTCTTTACTCTCAAAGTCCTCCAAGGTCTTGCCTTCCCCACCTCTCACAGCCTGTTACCTCCAACTACTCATATCAAGGAACTAAGGAACTCCTACTCCCTCAAACACCTTAGACCTGTTTTCCTACTGCAAGAAAGCTTCAGTATGCATAATTATCTCAATTTCCCTTTCTTTCCTTTGTTGGTTCCTTGCAACTGGCTAAACTGTAGCCCCGGGGCAGGGACCTGCTCTCATTCTCTCTGACAATGCTTGTACATTAATGACAATAGCTCTCTGTCTAGGATTGGCTCAAGATACTTTGCTACTATACTCATATCAGGTGGCTGTATTTGATTGCAAGATCTGCATTAAAGCTGTCCCACTCACTGATGTAGCTAATGAAAGTGTAGCCTGGTGCAGAAGGGAAAATGATGCCCCGGAAGTGATGTCACAACAGGACTTGACATCACAGTTGCATTTTTATTTTCTTGGGGGGAGGGTTGGCCATAACTTTTGATAGAGTTATTACACTCTGGTTTGTTTAATTGCATTCTGCATTAAATTCCACATTGAATGTTATATAACCTGATGGTTGTATTCATATATACAAAGATTTTCACAATTTTGGCCACTAGTCTCAAGCTCAGCTTGTTGCCCCCTAAAGCTTGTTGCCGGTTGCAATTGCACCCCTCCGCACGTCTTTAGCTATGCCTCCAGTCCCACTGCTTACAAGAATATTGCTGCCATAGTGATCACTTGTGTTGTGTGAACAACAGAGTCAGCCTTGACTGTATTTCTATTTGGACTTGTTTTTGTTCTCCTCATGGATTACAACAAGCAGCTACTTTTTCTTCTCAGTTGAGGAAGGCTTTGCATGCTTGGAAGTGTTGTTTGAAGAGCTGCCAATATACAAGCTCTTGCCTTCTTGTAATGCAATGTAATGTGAACAGTGCTGCAACATTATAGGTTGCTAAATACAGACCTAATTACCTCAGGACTGCATTGCAGCTGCATCAGCACCAGAAGATTGCGTAGGTTTGGGCCCTGTGTCATCATCACCAAAGCATACTTTCAGCTGCTGGTTTACATATGACCGCAACATAAACGTGTCTCACAATACAATCCTTGCCATGTCAATTCAGAAGTTATGTCCCACTGTATTCAATAAGGCCAGGAAAGAATGCACACTATCAACTGCAAACCTTAGGGCTCAATCCTACTTTCCTACCTAGGGCCCAAACCCAACTTTCTAGCACCGATGCAACTGCAGTGCAGCCCCGAGCAATTGCCACGGCTGCATCAGCACCGGAAAGTGGATGGGAATAGGATTAGGCCCTGCGTTAGATGATACCAGCAAAATCCAGATCTGCCTCTGGAACCGCACAAGAAAGGCACGACAGAACCACCCCTGTTGTGTCCCCTGGTAACTAGCGGTGCTATGTTGTCTCTGGTTATGCAGGCTCTGTTTTTAGAAAACAGGCAAACAACCCATGTTTGTGTTGCTAAAAGCCGGCATTTAAATCAAATTTTATGTTACTGTGCTCTGAATCATGCTGTTCTTAATCTCTGCGGTGGGCCGACTCCTCGGCGCGGGGCGTTTGTCTCTGAATCGCGTTTGGGATTTCTAAAGGTACTTTTGTCATTTCATCCATATATACTTCCCCAGATCGCCAGTGACTTCATATAACCAACTTCCACGAAGTGCGCAGCGTGGCTCCGGAAACAAAACAGCAACAAGCAGGCACCTGTGGAACAATAGCCACCAGCATCCTAGGCACGCTTACTCAGAAGTAAATCCCACTATGTTCAATGGGACTTCCTCCCGGGAAAGTGTGTACATAATCGCGACCCAAGCTCCGAGGGAAAACTGCGTTGCTCTTAGCACGCCTTCGGCCACGCACATGAAAAAAAGGAACTTGCTTAGCACCCTTCCCCCGCCCCCTATCCAGGCGGGGCTGCATGGCGTGACCAGCAAACAGTCCCCCCTCCCCTCAAAAAAAACTACATCTCCCAGCGTGCATTCGAAGGAGTCCGGCCTTCCCCAGCACGCCTTCCCTGATCTCAGGCCAGAGCCGTTGCCCATTGGCTCGCGGAGCCTCGTGTGATGGTGACGCTCCAGGGCAAAGGGGAGGCGAGAAGGGAGCCGAGGGGGAGGACTAACGGGAGCCACGGCGAAGAGAAGGTGGAGGGGGCGGGATTCCCGGAGGCGCCGGCGTCACCGCGGGGACTCCCTCCCTCCGACCCCGCAAGTGCCGGACACGGGTGGACGCTGGGGCTTGGAAGGGGCAGAGGCAGGTAAGCCGGGGGGGGGAGGCGTTGCTTGGCGACGCGGGCCTGGGTGAGGAGGGCCCCCTGCGCCCCTAGGCCAAGGGGTGGGCTTCGCGCGCCGTTCCATGAGGTGACCTCGATTTCCTTCCCGGGAGCCCCGCCTCCTGGCTCGCGCCGCTGCTGACCTTGGGCAAGTCGCTTGCCTCGCCCCGGCCGCCAACGTGGTGATAATGTGGCCTCTTAAGAAGAACCTCCTTTTATTCAAGCGCTACAGCCTGCAGCGAGCACAGCTGTGCGGTCCTGGGCTTCCTCCACATCGTTACAATGCATCGGGTTAAAATGCATTATGACTCGCTTTCCTAATCCTCTTTCGTGTTCTTAGAACAAAATCCTTAAAAGATCTCAGAGGCAGACGATAAACAACTCTTTCCCCCAATCCTCCTATCTCCACTCGTAAGAGTCACTGTAGTGTAGCGGTTAATAAAGTGTGAGGCTAACCTAGGTTCAAATTCCCGCTCAGGTATGAAGCGCACCGAGCCAGCTGTGTGTTCCCAGTGTAACTGTGAAGGTGTGCAGGTGACTCTCACACACTTTAGTAGTCTTAATTACGAGCTGATGTCTTGGGAGACAACTGTGCAACAGATGGTGATTCAAAGGATGATGGTTCTTGAGGTAAGCAGGAACACCTGCAACCGTGGTGATGTCAGACTGTATTTGTAAAGTGCTTGGTGGTAGTTACTTGGAAGGGGCTAAGTGGAGTCAAAGGCACATTGCTTAGTACTTACTCTAAATCTCAGTCATTTCTAGTGAGAAACTTTGAAGTGAATCCTCTTTTAATACAGTTGTGCCCCCTCTATCCACTGATTTGGTATCCATGGTTTCAGTTATCTGTGGATACCATGGATGCTGGCCTATTAAGAAGATAGGCGAAAATTAAGCAAACCTCTTTTTTTTACCTTGTTGCGGCAAAACCACGAATGTTCCCCTATCTTTAAAAAGGTGTCCCTAGTATCCATGGTTTCAGGTATCCATGGGGGTATGTGTGTTCAGGAACAGAACACCAACAGATACCAGGCTATGCCTGTACTTAAGAGCAGGAGGGGGAAACAATGCTTTTTGGGACATGTGGTACAAGGAATGTAAATTGCCCATTTGTTTGTTCATTTCATATAGTGTGTGATTAAGAAGAAACTGGATAGTGTGAGCTAGTATTTTCTTACAGATGGTTTCAATTTATTTGGAAGTCCTACCTGTTAGGTTTCTTAACATCTAAACTGACCCACAGTATGAAAGTCATAGTCTGTAAAATTAGAATTGCTGTAACCTTGTAACTGCAAGGCTAATGATACAATCCTGTGAATGCATACTTGGGATTAAGACTTGATGGGACTGCTTCATGAATTATAAATAATAGATGTATCTTGTTATGTGTAAGGCAGTAGATTCCAAGATATGAGCTACTTAATTTTATTTTTAAAATGTTTATCTGATGCTTTTTTTTTCTTGTTAGGGAGGTATTCAATGTGGTAGAAAGTTTAAAAGCAAATGTAAAATAATTTAAAATCCTAAATCAATATTGAAGTCGGATCATAAGCAGCAGATAGAAGCACTGAACAAGCATTGCAATCAAGAAGGGAAGACCAACTGACATACATAAATAGGTTTTCAGCTATTGCTGATGCAAAATTAGCAAGGGTGCTGACTTTGGCTCCTGTGGGAGGGAGTCTCATAATTTGGTTGATACCACAGAAAGAGATCATTTATGTGTTGGTGCTGGTTTTACTTCTGTTGGCAGTGGAGCATGTAAAAGGGCCCTTCCTGAAGGTCTCTGGAACTGGGTAGTTTCCTGTAGGAGGAAGCAGTCCTTCAGTTAACGTTGGTCCCAGGCTATTAGGGCTTTGGAGGTTAAACCAGCACCAAGAAACATAACCAGTGCAGGTAGAACAACAGAAGGATATGTTTCACATCTCTGGTGCTGTCAGCGATAGCATTCTATTCTTGTAAACTGAAGTTTCTAAATAAAATGCTTGCATCCTCATGTGGAGCGCATTTATAGTAAGTCTAGTTCAGATGAAACTAATTCATGGACAACCATAATTAGCTTTGCTTGATCTAAGAAAGAATATATCTGGCACATTATACAAAGCTGGGTGAAAATACCCGAAGCTGGTTAACATCTGGGCATTCAGGTGAAAGGCTACATCCAGACATACTCCCAGGCTGCAAACTTGCTCTTTCAATACAAGGGGAGTACAACCCTTTCTAGAACAGGATGACAGTCCATAACATGGGCCCCAGTTTTCCTCATCACTAGCCCTCTATCTTTTCTGGATTTACTCTTAACTGTGTAGTAGCAAAAAGACAGTGGGCTGGTAAAAGACTGAGGCTGCAGGTATGCTTGTGAAGTCATTGAAATGGTGGTACATGTGAGGATTGTGCATATTAAGTGTTCATCCTATTTATGGTGGGCAATGTTTCAGGTGTGATAGTTAAGGTTCCATAATGCCATGCTTGTCCATTAAACAAGTTGGGTGGCTCTCAAAGGGATAGTTCTCACTAAGGTGGTAGACTAGTGTCTGTGCCATAACTGGAAGACCTTGGCATAAACTGGTTTAGTACAGTCAACCAGTATTTACTGGTTTAGTAAGATTCCTGCTTCAGTTCTGAAATACAGTATGTTGATTGCATCACTACAGCACTCAATAAACATTTGACCAATGTTTATACTAGCACAGTGATATGTTTGCTTGAATCTAATGCAATTTCAGTGAAAAGTGCGTCCACTCTGGGAATAACGCTAGGCTAGAATTGGTATCCAGTTACTGTATCTCTTTTATAAAGAAACAAGATCCTTGGACACAGGGTAGCTTTGCATGTTGCATGAAAGCAGGCTCAGGAAGTACAAGTTTATGGTACCTGTTCAGTATGCAAATGTGTGTGTTCTCCAGTGGTGAAAGGCACAGTTCTACAGGAGAAGGGCACAAGTTTCTGATTAATATATTCCACTGGAAATACTTTTATCGTCACTTGTGTATAATGTGTGAAGTTACCTTGAATTTTATTAGTAATCCAGCTATTCTAGGATAAGTGATTGTGCTCCAGCATACCAACATGATGATGGAAACGTCTAACAGAGGAAAGAGGTTGACAATGAATAAAAACCATACCAAAATTGACTACAGAGCCATAACTGGTCTGTCTAATTGGTGGTCAGTCCTTTTGTAGCTCTTGGTCTTCCAAATTACTAGCCCTTTTTCCATACCCTGGAAATATAGTCATTAGGCAAAGCAGTACTGTATCTCTGGCCTGTTTTGTATGTTCCCAGTGTCTGATGATATGATCAATTTCCTGAGTATAAGCAGACAAACTGAATTTTGTCTTGGTAGATACATCTTGCAAGTGCACCTGGCTTTCTCTTGAGAAGTAGGGGGTTCCCTCTTCCCCTAGTTTCAGCAGACAAAAAGCTTCATAATATCTGTAGGGTGGTGCTATTCAAAATGAGGGTCAGACCCACTTTGTGGGTCACAACCTGATGTCAGGTGGGTTGTGGAAAGCTGGGAGCAGCCATCTTGGAAACAGCAGACCTTTTGCTATATTCCTTTGTGAGTGTTAACTGTTTGAATTTTCAAGTGAGGTTTTTTAAAAATTTTGTTTTCCGTTCAGTGCTTTTACATAATATTTTCGCCTAATTTTGCTTTCTGTCAAATATGTTTTATGGTTGTGCACTTGCTTCAGTCCAAGAATGCCAGTTTGTGTTCTAGGAGTGTCATTGATTACGTCACACTGACAGCACTTTCTGCATGATGATGGCACTTCCGGCTGTGATATCACTTCCAGGTTAATTACATCATATCTGGTGGGTCTCAACAGGAGTTCTTTCTAGAGAACTAAAAAATGGCCATTCTAAAAAGTGGGTCCTGGCCTAAAAAGTTTGAGAACCATTGCGGTAGGGTTTTATTCTAGTTGGGTCTTAAAAGAAGTGTATGTATGCACAGGCAGGTACAAGAAATTGAATGGTTCTGATCAATATTTTTTGTTTTTGGAATAGTAGTGCTACTAGTATAAAACTGGTATATATGCAACAAGACAGTCCTTTAGGTAGGCTGGGCCTATACTAAGTCATGGAGGCCCTTAAAGGTCAGTACCATCATAAGTTGAGATCTTTAAGAATTGAAGGAATATAGAGGCGAACAACCCATATTACCATGGCAATTAAACTTCCAAGAGGTATTCTGCATACAGTACTCATTTCAACATTTACACAATTAAGTCAACAAGCCTTCCTTGTAAACCTTGACCCAGTGAGTCTTCTGTACTGCTGGCAAGCTGCTCTCTGTCCTCTTGTGCAATAGCCACCTCTTCCCCCGGCTACACACTCAAGTTACTGACAAACAAGGAAACAAAGCAGACAGAGGCTCAGACACTAAAACCCTTCACAGAACAATGACTGAAGAAGTCACAGGAATCCTTAGCAATGTTACTGTCTCTTCCTTTTTTATGTCAGGTGACTTAATTCTGTTTTTTAAACCAGAAATGATCAAACATGCATGATGAAATCTTCCATCTCCTTCAACAGTACAGTATTCAGCAGTGAATAAAGTGGCTCCAACATTACGCATCCATATGTTCAAGCGAAAAGGCTTTGTTTTTTTTAACTGAGTGTCTAGAGATAACAATTCTCAAACTTGAACTCTAACCTAAATTTTCTCTACCACCTTCTCGTACAGTTATAACTAACACATCCCTTAATCCTAGCCAACAGCTACTGAAGATTCTGCTCAAAAAGGTGCTCTCCTTCAAGTGCCCCTCTGTCCCAAATTAAAGGGATGGCAGGCCCGGGGTGAGCCTTCTCTGTAGCGGCTTCACAAATATGGAATTCCCTTCCAGAAGAATTAAGCACTACACACCCCCTCATGCCTTTTTGGGGAGGGCTCAAATCATACCTATTTCGTCTGGCCTTTTGATGATGATTGGCTGTTTGCCCTCTGACCCTCTGGAATACTGCCATAGTTTGTTTATTTCCCTTGTCAATTTATTTCCCACCCTCCAAAGGGCCTGATGAGGAGAATTGGGTCTCACCTCATTTTTGAATACTCTGTGTTCACGTTAAATGTTTAGTGTTTTTAATTTTTGTGTGTGTTTTACTTATTTTGGTTACATTGTACTTTTTTGTTCTCTGCAAGTTGCCTTGGGCTTTGGCATGGGAAAGGTGAGGTATACATTCTTCAAATAAAATAAACATTACATTTCCCTTAGCAAAGCTGATCGTACATTTTTACATATTTCATTTGTAAAGTGGATAAACATTCCCACTCAATTAAAAAGTTCGGGGTGATGGAGTAGCCTCCATTGGCCAACTACAAGAAATGTCCTATTAAGTAATTGCAACACAGACATCCTGTATTATGAGCTCATGGTGTCTCTGCCATACCCATCTTGATCTAGTTCAGGGGCTCCCAAGCTTCTTACCTTGGCAATGCACTGTGTCATCCGTGGTGATTCTGGGGACTGCCAAGGCCAGGAAGCTGCAGAACAAAACAGGCTGTACCTGCATGCTCCCTTTGAGGGTGTGCCTGCATGCTCCCTGCATTATTGGTCGTATGGTGCTGTGTTTCCCAAACTGCGTATCATGACACTGTTGGGAAATGCGACACAGCCAATGACGCAGGGAGCATGGAGGCACATGCCGGAATGACTTAAGGGTGCATGGTATTTGCTTCTGCAGCTTCCTGGCCTTGGCAGGCCTGTGACCAACGAAAATCTCATAGTTTGGGAAGCGCTGATCTAGTTCCTTTTTGGCAGTCTGATAAGTCTTCAGTTTTTTGCGTCTGAATGTGTCAGCCTGACATCTTTTTCTTTTGCTTGCATATTTAAGTTCAAATTAAATATCGAATTACTTCAGTTGAAAACATTTAGAGTTTTATCCTTCAGTTGAAAACATTAGAGTTTTTCCATACTAAGCATTTTGGGGGTAGGAAGCAATTCTAAATTGGCTTATATGATTTTAAGTAATTAATGCTGCAGTCCTGTACACACTCTTGGGAGTAAGTCTCGGGGCTTCTGTGTAGTTTGCATAGGATTGTGCTGTAAATCTTTGTCAAAGAATTTCTGAAAGTCCAGATATATAAGTGGGTTCACCCACATCCCAGAGGCACTTGGTGGGCCTCTGTGAGATATAGGAAGCTGGACTAAATGAGCTCTTGTCCTGATCCAGGACAGCATTTCTTATGTTTTATCTCTCCTTAACCCCATTAATAAGACAGTTGTATGATTCACGGCTACCTGTAACTACCTGTAACTACAAGTATTTGGATCAGGAGTGGGCAGTTTGTGTATTCTCAGGGATCATGATTAGCCTGGGAACATTCACTTTCCTCGTGAGACTTCTGGTTCTATAATAAAGATGGTATTGCCTAGCGATAAGGCAACTAGAAGGATGGAACATGCAGGCTTTGATGGTATGGGCTGGGGAAGCAGATGAAAGAATGTGCATCCTGAGGGATCTCTTCTGGAGGTATTTTTGGAAAGATCTCTACTTTCTGAAACACACATGAGAAAGGAATACAAAAACGGTGTATGGAATGTATATAGCCTTTCAGGGTAATCCCTGTTAATTTATCATGTTCAACTGAGCGTACTCTCTAGTACTGTGTTTAGTCCAGGAACCTTAATGATGCTTCTTGTTCCAGGTGAGATTGAGCAACCTTTTTTTTAAACCACACTAGCATTAAAACTTAGTCGGATCTCATTGACTAACATCAGAAGTATGTACAACACAACATTGCTTACTGATTTTCTAGTTCTAAAGAATAGTATAACATTCCTATAAAACCATCTATATTAATATCTTCTAGGGTTAAGTTCTAGTCATAAATACATTCCTAAAAGGAGCCTAGAAGCTCAGTCCAGTGCAAAAATGTCGGCTTTCAGTAAGAACATATGCTTCAGTCACCTATTCAAAAAAGGTTCCCTAGCTTAGCTGAATACAATTTGGCCAAGCTCACAGAGCAGTATAGCAAAAAGAACATTCAGGCTTTAAATTGTTTTTTATTCAAACCGCCTTGTTCGATTGGTTCCACCTGTGTCTTTGGAGCAGGGCAAAGATGCCCACAACTATCACACTTAGGATTGCAGGAAGTGACTGTTGGAAATGTGTTGAGCTGAGTGATATGTAGCACCTTTGGACTGACTAAGGCTTAGCCCATGTGTATTACTGGTTTTACAACAGTGTCACCTACAACAGTACCATGAATTATGTTTTTAGCTAGTAAGCAGGTATAATAAAGCAACAAATAATAGAGTATGTGACTTAAAGAAGCTTGATTGGAGGTGTAGTCCTATTTTGAACAGGTTGGCATTAATGGGCATTGTCAGTATGGGGATCAGAGGAATCTTGCGCAATAGGCTGCAGGAAAGAAAACTTGGCAGCCACTCAAATCCTGATGTGGGCAAGTAGGCGGAGTTCTGGCTTGTATCTACTGAATCTTCTGAGTTGGTAATACCTCCCCCACAGTGAATGCCAAGCTCAGTTTCCCGTCAACTTGGGTTATAGTGCGAAGTTTTGCCTGCATTCTGTCAAAATATTGGGGGTAAGAAGCTCTCTATATTCTGCATCCAAGGGTTTGAATTTTTGTATCATATCTCCTTTCTATATATGTGGAGATGTTTGTTTCTTGTGAGTAAGACAGGATTAAAAACCGAGGCTGTAATCCTATCCATATGTACCTGGGAGTAAGCTTCACTAACTATAATGAGACTTCTGAGTAGATGTGTATAGCATTGGGCTCTAAGTCACTGAACAAAAGGGGCTTACTTCTGAGTACTGTAAATGAGACTGTTTTCAAACATATCTTTGTATACTTAATTTTTTTTCAGCTGCAGTCCGAAATATTTTTTTACTATGGAGTGAATTTCATTGCAATAACCATAAATCTGATGGTCTGAATTGTTAGTACTATTTTACCTCAACAACAACAACAATAATATTAAAAAAAACATTGTACAGGGTTGGTGGTAGTTGTAAAATCTGTGAACTTCTAAAGGTTCCTCATCTACTATGAAGGTTTTGTATTGCCAATTTGGATTTTGCTACTTTGGTCTTTTGAGTTATGACTCTGTTGGGAGCCTCTCCCAAATTTTTATACATTGCATCACTGCCTGAAATCTAGGTCCTACTACCAATAAATTTGCTTATGTAGCAATTTGAAACTCTTTGTCGTGTATAAGTTCTTATTGTGTGATATTACTTATATCCCACCTCTCTGTTAAAAACAGTCACAAGGTGGCTTCCTGTGGGGCCATGGTTGGACAAATAAAAGCTACTTTTCAATTCAGTGTTCTGTGCTTGCAGGTATTTTAAAAACTGATTCCATGAGTGCCTCCAAAGGAAATATTTATGTATGGATTGTAACATGGGATTTGAATAGGATTCAAAGTTGCAGTTCTGGAAATGTGAGGAGTATGATTGATTTCCAGGTGTAAATGCGTCATGTGAGCTGCATCTGATGCAGTGCCAAAAACATTTAATTGCTTTGCAAATGATTCCACTGCATCAGTTTCCGTTGGCTCTTAAGGGTTGAAGCCCTTAAATTCTGATACTCTGCTTGCCAAAAAGCAAATGGCTTCAACCAACCATCTACTGAAGTTGTAAATTCAAATATTTGGTAATGAACATCTTTGAGTCTCTTTGACAGATTGGATATGGTTTTTAGTCAATGAGCCCTGTGCTGCCTTAGGTTCATTGTACTTGATCTGATTCGACATCCAGACACTGACAGTAGACAAGACCATTGCTAACCTTTATTCTGTTTCCATTGCTCATGCTACAACTTTAGTGCTTAGAATTCATTGTGCCAGGTTCTACTCTGCCTTAAGCATCCATATGCTATACCCATGTTAACAGAATTCTAATTCCTTTGTTGTAGCAACAAGATAATGGACACAATTTGTTCATTTTTAGACAACGGTGATGTCACATCACTTGATCTAAGAGGGATGATAGCTTTGAATATTGTGCCATGTATATGTTATGTCTGTTTTGGTGCTTAAATGAAACAGCTGTAGCCAAACAAGAGCAATGGTGCCTAACTGACCAAAAAGGCAACTGTCTCTGTAAATAGTAGGGTGTGTGTGTTTTTGGATTCAGTAATTTTTGGAAGTAACTGAATACTAAAGTCACTGAATACTAAAGTTAATTATTCTCAATTAACAATGTTTCTGAATGTAGTAGTTTGGGATATTTGGAATTATACCCAATATTATAATCCCACTTACATGGTTAGAAAGCAGGCTCAACTGTTTGCAAGAGCAGGAAAGTGAAATCTATTCCTCAGAGGCCTGACTGCCTGGAGAAAAGAAACCGAAATACTACACAGATGGCCTGAGACCAGAGAGCTCAGGGTCCTCTAATTGGTGTTGCCCTGCTTTTTCCAAGGGAAGGGTTAAATGGGGTGAGAACAAAGTCTGAGTGATGTCTGTCTCCTCTTATGAAATCCTGAAGCAGGTACAGAGCTGCAGAAGGTGCTCTCACATTGGTCCTTTCCAACTAAAAGACAGGCATTCGATAATTCCCCTGCTGTCCTGCCACCATTTGCTTCTGATTAGTGTTATGCATGCAGAAACAGTCTCTCTCCCTTTCTAAGCACCCTCTCTACCTCTTAGAATATTTCCTTAATAATTAGGAATAAGGTTTACAGCCCAATCCTGTTCTCTCCGCACAACCTTCTGATGCAGCAATGCCAAACACTTGTTTGCGCTGCGGTGACTTACCCCCATGTAGATGGGCCTATTTGGACCTGTTCTAACAAAGTTGCTGTTGTGGTCCACATGGACCCACATGCCTCAGGACTGAGACCAGAAAGGGTCTAGGATTTGGCAGGCGCATAACCTGTCCCCATTGTTGCCCAAGTCTACCCAGTCCTGTCACCACCTTGTTCTGCCCGTCCCCTACCATGTCCTGCCTCCCCTGCCTTGGCAGGTGGCTGGAAATCCTTTGGAGCATGGGGATAGATTCTGGCCTTCCTGCTGGTGCTCCAGCAGTACAAGGGTTTGTGCACTGCCGAAGCACCCTGTTCAACTGCTGTAAGTCAGTCACCACCAAGAGAATATAAGAAATGGACTTGGGGCCCTGGCTGCTTGAATTGCCTCAAAATACCTTTACTTAAGAAAGCTGAAAACTGAGCCACAGTAGGGAATTGCTTGTGATTTACTGTACCTTGAGCTTACAGAGCTTTTCAAGTTGTTGTTTTAGTATACATTCAGTGGACTAATAAGGAATTTCCTGTTGTATATTGAAAACAGTTTGCTTTCAAGGTTCAGTAGGCTGCTGAACCTGTGACAGTCAAGTGTTTGAAGTTTTAGAATCACATTAATGTTTGTTAGTGTTTAATATTTTTGGCCTTCTGCCTAGAGGTCAAACTCTAAATTAGAAGGATAGAGGCAGACTTGTGATTGCTTCAAGAAAGAGAATTGCCTTCCCTTTCTTCCCTTCCCTCCCAGTTATTGCTAGCAAATGATACTACAGTAGCCCCCCATCTGCAGTTCTCAATCCCCCCCTCCCGTCATGGCATGGTGTTCTTCATGGAATATCTAACCACTATCGGGTGGTCCATTGGCAGTAGCTGTCTAGCTAATGCTAGTTATGTTAAATAAAAATCTGGAGGCTTGACTTTCTGCTAGTGATTAGTCTGATTTGAATTGTTATGGCTTTAAGTCTTTCATTCTCATTCAGCCTGAAAGTCGGGTTCTGTTTACACCCCAGTGGGTAAAACTGAACCAGGAGAAAAGAACCAGGAAAAAACCTGAACCAGTAGATAAGAACTGTAACTGAAATGCATCAATTGTTTATTGATTTATGGAAGTGATAGCCAGGTGGTCATGAAGCAAATAAAGACACTAAAGGTGACAAAGCAAGTGTTTTTTCTGAGAGTGATAAAAGTTAAAAATGTTCATCTTATGAATAGATATAAACAGAACAATAACTGTTGAAATAACCTTACATTTATAAAGTGAATGCTGCAATTCCAGGCATGTCTGATTAGCCCTGCTGAATTCAGTAAGACTTACTCCCAGGTAAGAAGGTATAGGATTGCAGACTAAGTGTTCCTCTGCACAAAATAACATACAGTTGCCCTGTGATGTGAAGAAGAGGGCAGCCTGCGGAAGGCATATGTGCATTCTTTAGCTAAACTTCTAAAAGTTTGTTAACTGTCATAGACAAGCAGGGTATAAATCTATTAAATAATGAATAAAGCAAGATCATCTGTATTACAGAATTTGTGAAAAATATAATCCCCACTTCTATATTGTTTGTAGTTCTGCTTTCCTGAATGTATGTCAGTACTTTCAAGCTCACATGAGAACAAGTTTGATCTGTACAAAATTGGAGACTTAGGTCTAACAATATCCTTCAATGACTTATCTCTGAACTTTAGTGTCACTCTGCTCACTGCCTTAACTGTCATATGTATGCTGATTACAAGCAAAACAATGAACCTTATCCACTGGTGCTTATCTTGATCTGGAAAGTATATTGCCATACTAATGTTCCGATAGCATTATTGCTGAGATGTTTAAGATGTGCTTTTTGACCTGTAGAATTGTAGAATCAGAACAGTTGTAGCATGAATCTCTGGACTTTTGGACTCTGTCTGCATCAATCTTAGAACTAATATGTTTTATCTTGGTGATACAGCCTTCTCTGGTGCACACTTCTAACCATCTAAGAAATTTATATAAATGTTGTATCTATATTTCTTGTGGTCGTGTGCCTGTTTGCTGAAGGAGCCCCTGCACAAATGTGGATTTACCTGTATCACGAAAAGCAGACATAAACCTTAAAAACCAAAAAACGCAATACAAAAATTCCCAGCACAAACCAACCCTACCAAATGCCAATACAATAAAAATCTTATTAGCCTTCACTTGAATGCTTCAAAGAAGGGGGCGGTTTATAACTTGTAAGTCTCTCCCTTCCTGTGGTGCCACTGCTGAGAAAGCCCTACTCCTTACTGCTCCCCCTCACTTCTTTGGAGGGTGGCGTAAGCTGGGCAAAGATCTCTATTGCCTTCAATTTGGGTACCATAGTACTATGTCTTTCTTACACAACAACAAAGCAGTACTTAAGACTGTGATGCGGAAGGTCAGTGGCACTTACTGTTCTTCAAACCATGGTGCACTCAATCTTTTGCCAGTGGAGTTGGACTAGTTTTGGAGTATGGTCCTGCATATCAATATCTGAGTATCATTGGTGATATATATCTGGCACCAGTACCTATAGTGTTTTGGGATAATAGCTTTACTCAAAGTGCCTACACAAGTACCTATACAAGAAGTTTTCTACAGAGAATAAGAACTGAGAAATGGCTTATGGCAGGGCTGCTGCCGCTGCCATTTTGTTCGGAGACGGATGGGCACAGTTCAAACAGTAATTGGGACTAGGAGATCTTGATAAGGGAAATGTCACTGAAGACTTTGGGCAAACCTCCATGATTTTCTCTCCTCCCCCTTAAGTTTCTTGTCCCCCTACCTCCTCTAACAAGAGTGGTAACTTGAACCAAAAATGCACATAATCCAAATGTGTTAAATCCCATTTCAGTTGATTTAGACTTGGTGGGTTACCCAGAAAAAAAATTTAATAGCTGGGCAAAGGAAGCCTTGAATTCATTTTGGGCATCAAGATCTTTTGTTACCCAAAATTGATAGTAGTAATAAATCCAAGAAAAGCTTGGTGAAAGCAAGTTGAGTTGCATTTATGTTTCTTGTAACAGTCTTTTTTCCCCGATGCCCTCCCTCCCCATCCATTAATCCCTTCCTTTGGTTGAACTAAAAGGCCCTCAAATGCTGGTAGCTGGTTTTTTTCAACTATATCAGAACCATGGATAGAATAGATAGAATTGTGAAATTTGACTTTGTCCCTGAGTTTCTTTAGATTGCTTCAAAATGCACATTTCCTGCCTAGGCAACCTGCTGTTGAAAAGCTCATTTACAGAATGCATTTGACAGGTAACAAAAAGCAGCTGATGAGGATCTGATTCCCTCTGCTGGAGGCTTATTGTTGCAGATGTTGTTTTGCTTTGGTTTCCCCACTGATAAAAAGGTGATAAACACATGCTCTGACTGTTAAACTACTTTAAAGGGGCTGCTGAATGCATGGGATTCTCCTCTCCCAAAAGCAGAAAGACCTTGAGACTGCAAAACTTGGTTTTGGGTGCTAGGAATACAGTATTTACTACTTCCTGAATTGTGTGATGTCTGATGCACAAATAGCAAAGCTTCAGTTCTTAAATAGCTCAGTAAAGAGCCTGATTCTCTAAAGGTTCAACTGTGTTTGTGGTATTTGTAATGGGTTTTTTTAGTACTCTGATAATAGTGCCCTACTGTTAGGGTATTTGAACTTAAAAGGTAGACTTTCTTATATCACTCATCTAACGTCGGCACCTAATTCAGTGTAGTGGTGGCATTTCAGTGCACGCCCTGGATAACCCGGATATAAAGGTTCTCAAACCCACAAGTGGGTCTTGACCCAATTTTTTTTTTTGTGGCTTGCGAAAAACAGGAATTTCTTGTAATTCTTGTTCCTGGTAGAGGCAGGAACATTCCTGACGAATGGGGTTCTCCTCCCAGGGAAGTCATTAGGCAGGGCCAGCAAACTGACTGGGCAGATTATGCTATATGCATCAAGGGATACACAAGCTGCTACTTAGGGTGGGGGAAGAGCACAGTTGCCCAATCACAGTTGCAGCCACACACCTCTTGGTATTTCTAAATTGGGCAGCAGCCTCCATGGCTGTGGTTCCCAACTTTTACACAAAGGTTGGGACCACTGTAAATATTTACCTTTGTGGGATGATGGCACCTCAGGCATTGAGTCACTGCCATGAATAAAGAATTTTTAATGTACCTGGGGGTCATTAATGTACCTCCTCGCACCTCAGAACGGCTCCCTAACAGAATTGCAACCCACTTCCAGTTTCACGACAAAGATTTGGGAACCACTGATGTAGTGCATTCCTAATGTCTAGTATAATCAGAAGAGACTTTAAACGACATCCTAGTACAATGTCTCTCAAACTGTGGGTCGGGACCCACTAGGTGGGTTGCGTAGCACTTAGTCCAGCCATAATTGAAAATATGGGAAGATGGGACACTGGACGGGGAAGGGATGTATAGTTACTTTGCTTGCGTCAAAGTTGTAAATGAGTTTTTTTTTTCTGTTTCACATTGCTATTGGACAATGACTGGGAAACTACCTATTACTATGTTATTGCTGCATTCTCAGCAAAACTGCAGTCTCTGGCATCACAATGATGTAATGGTACTTCCGGCCATGTTACCACTTCTGGTGGATCCCGGACAGATTGTCATTCTAAAAAATGGGTCCTGGTGCTAAAAAGTTTGAGAACCACTGTCTTCGTGCTTTCTGGATATATAGCATAGGTTCTCTACAGGTTTTTTTGTTTAATTTGCCCTCTACCCTACCCCATGAACTCACAAAATAACATTTGCCAAAATATTACCTCATTTTTGCATTCTCTGAGTTGTAAGTTGAACTATGAGACAATTAAGAGATAGTTGTCTAGACAGAGATGATGCAACATACACTTTCCATATTGGTGTCTTCTTGAGGAAAACATACGAGTCTATTTTTAAAAATTGGTAAAAGGCTACCCACAGCTATAAAATGGTGATGTGCAATATTTTCTCTTTCTGTTCCAGAATAGCTGCAAAATAATGATTGGCTTCTTTCAGCTTACACCCTGCCCCTGATTACTCAATTAAAATTCTTCACCCTATGCACACTTCCCTGGGAGTAAGTCTCATTGAACATAATAGGATGTCTGAGTAAACATACTTAGGACTGTGCTGTTAATTGCTTACAACCTTTAATCTTCATTGTAATTGCTATGCAGTTTTGTCTACTTATGCTAGGACAACAACTCTACCTCGGTCACTAGCAGAACCCAGGGGTTTTATCTTGTCCTGCTCTTGAACCAGGATGTCGCTCTTATTTTACTGAGGCAAGATAATGTCCACAAAGAATATAGAATATGCAGTTGGATGCTATGCATTTCAAGGCTACTTAAATTGGATTACTAATAAATTTTCTGTTATTTTTACTTTGGCAATGCTGAAAATGTTTTTCCCAAAATTCTGCTGTAATTCCCACTCACTTTAGATGTGGCTTTCAGTATCTTTCAAAGTAAATACTATTTGGATATGCACATAATCATGTTTTTCCCTGTGCATCCATGTCAATGTTGTTTGCTTTTTGCTTTTCAGAATCAGACTGTCACCACCTTTTGCCTGAGGAAATAGAACCTTTCTTGGGAAGCCCCCTGATCTCATGAATGAATCAACGGATCTCGGGAATGCCAGCATTCTGGAGCCAGTCCTACGGCTCAGAGCAGGGCATGGGCCCAGTATTGCTGTGGAGGAGCACCGTGACAGTGACCAGTGCTATGAACAGCAGCCTCTCGTAGTGAAGCAGTCGTCCTCTGAACAGGAAAAGGTAAATAACCTGTACCATGAAATGCTTGCCAGTGAATTCGGTGAAGCAATTGATGATTGCTTTCATAATTCCTTTTATAATTTCTTTGTATCTGGATGTTAATATGAAGGTTGCAAAAGGGCTTCACGATAATTCTATTTTATGACTTCGTGCCATGCTATTAAATCTTACAATGAGAAGCTGTCTTCAGTTTGGACTCTGCTTTTTGACCTACAGATTTCAATACAAAGAGATTAACAATGTTTCAATTTTAATTCTACTAGCTTGTCCTTACCCAGCGTTGCCCGGGTATTTATTTATCCCAAACTTCTATTAGACAGGAAAAGGAATGAATTTATAGTGTAAAATTGAAGTAATTTTATGTACAGGTAATTAAAAGTATAAATACAGTATAAGAATTATAAAGTAAAATCTTTTATAAATTCACTATAATATTAATTTAACTCAGAACTTGATTATAAACAACGTTTTTAGTTTCACCGGGTGAACCCAAGAGCAAGCAACATAAAGTTGTCCGTGGGAGAAACATGGCAATCTCAAATCCACTCCGCAGTACTTAGTAGACTGCCCTGTCACTTGTTGCTCGTGATCAAGATGCAAGTCTCACTGGAAATTGCAATCTCTTAAAGTTAAAATAAAAGGGAGATCCGTCGGAATGAGTGTTATCCGTGGGATAAAAACTGTTTCACCCTCTCCCTTTCTTGTTAAGAGAGTCGCTTCAATGATATTACCCAGTATCTTCTTGACACACAGCCTTGTGCCGTTGCAAAGTTTTGGCGGGTCGAGGTTCCGTAGTAAAATAATTGGAGATCCTAGAGTTCTATTCGTTCAATTTGACTAAACCTGGGCTTAAATATCATCGGGACTGTCCCCAATCAGCTTAGTGACCCCGAAAACTATGGGTTTGACACTAATGTTGGGCATTTTGGACATTTTATTGTTCACCCCTTCTCACCCCCCATGCTGATGGGGGCTGAACGTGGACTTAAACGGCATCGGGAGTGTCACTATTCATCTCAGCGACCCCGACAACTATGCATTTGACACTAATATCGGTCGTTTTTCATTATTTTTACATGTCACCCCCTTCGCACCCCCACCCTTAGGGGTGCTAGGGGTGTCTTACCCCTGCAGTATTTCTTTCCAGATCGCAAGGCACATGTGTACCAAGTTTGGTGTAAAGCACTCCAGGCGTTCCAGAGTTATGCTGGAACATACACATATGATTAAATGTGTCTAGTAGCTGCCACCAAATTCTATACCCCCTCTGGAGCCCGACACAATTCTCTGTTCTGTACCTGCTCTGATGGTTAGGTGGTAGGCGCAGATCCGAGGTGACCCATTGGAGTAAGTGGCATTTTTCCGTTCAGGAAACGCTATCTGATTTTCCCTTGCCCTGAGGAGACTTTGGTGGCCGCTCTGGCCCCACAGGATGCACAGTGGCCATTGGTTCCACCGTACCTTGCAATGCCAGCAGTCCACAGGAATGGGCTGTTACTGGTTGTTTGACCAATTCAAACTTAATTTTTATAGATGAACATGGTGTTAGTGTTGGGTGAAGTAGGATCAGAACATTATAGGAAGTCCTGTGCTCCCCCCCCCCCCCGGGGGCAGGATATTACTTACGCACTTACAAACTTACTTACAAACTTATGCGCCCTAAGTTTGAAACGGGTCAAATTATCTTATATTAGCCTTTTTAGGGCACTTGCGCAAATATTAGGTATGGAACTAAAAACATTGCACAGTATGAAGATAGCAAGGTCTGCCTCAGCCAAATGTCTAATGTTTTAGTGTAGGATTCATTAAAAACCTGTTGGGCAACTTCTGGAATGAATAAATGCATCATTTGCTGGCACATGTGCTATCTTTAAAAGCTGCCTCTATTTAAATAGCTGAGGAGGGAAAGCGTTCTCTGGTTTCAGAGTGTACAACATGGTGTAACCAATCTATACACCCACTACTGACTGTGTGCTGATTAAGATAATACTAATGTATCTGTAGTGCAGGTTTAGGTGTGACCTTAGATGACAACTGTAAATGTTGCATCAGTGAGGCTTGCCATGTCTGAGGACAGCAGCCAAAGCTTCTATATAGGTTTTAAGTAAAGCCAAAGTAAACAAAGTTTTTAAACAAAATTATTTCTAGAAAGGTGCTGGAGATCTGGTTTATACTGGGTGATGCATAATATTCTGAAACAGGCTTGGGAAATGTACACTGACACAACACCTTGTATGTGCCTCATGTACTGGAATCCCTTGCTTCTGAGCACACTTAATCTGAGATCTCATCAGTATCACTTGAAAAATCCTGAAGACTCAAAACTATGGAGTGCTAAAAGAACATTCAAACATACAAGCCCCAGCCAAAAAAGGGAGAAGCTCTTATCTGACAGTTGGATCAGGAGTGTCAGCCCAAATTTGGTGGTTCAAATCCCAGAGCTGGGATGTCCTTATTCTTGCCAAGAAGGCTCTTCAGCTGAAGAAAGAGGAGCAAGTTGGTGCAGGAGATGAGTGCTGAAGGAAATCCACTTCCTTTATGTGGATGAACTTGATGCTTCAAGAATTTTATAAAAATCCTGAAAAGGAAAGTCTTAAGATCATGATTCACTGCTACGCTTGTTTCCTTTTTGAAGTGTTTTGAGGTTTTGTTTTTTTAAGAAATAGCTCTGTTATGATTTTAAAAAACCTGTGCAGGCATTTGAAAAGTCTTCTAGTGAAAAAAGTGTCAAATCTGAACTTCCCTGGTTGAACCTTGCCTGGTGAGAATGTGTGTGTGTATGTGTGTGTGTGTGTGAGAGAGAGAGAGAGTGAGAGCTCTATCAGTCTTTGGCCAACCACTTAGGCAAACTTTGCCCCTGGTGCGTAATGGTCGGGGTCAGCAAGGTAATACACGCAAAGCACTTTGTTGTTGTTCAGAGTGTTGTTGCTAGGTGCATGTTTAGTTCCCTTACTGTGAAATGCCGTGGTAAGTTTTTTTTCTTCCCCCTCTTCAAATCCTATGGCATTAAACATGGCTATTTAGAAGTAAGTTCTGAACTCTTAATCTGTATAATTTCCAAGTTGAGGATTGATTGGCTTCCTCACCTGCAGCTTACTCCCTTTCCTACCTGGAGACAACATCCATATATGGAAAATTGTAGAGGAGGTGGTATGTGTGTCACTTCCATATTAGATACTTGGAGTAGATACCTACTGTGTACATATCTATATAAGGACTTGAGGGAGAGGGTGCTGATTATTCATTTTGCAACTTTTTATTTTCAGTTCTTTGACTTGCGTCCCCTTGCAGTCAAGTTTCTGGCGGCGGCAGCTGTTGTTGCTTTCCACACTGTGCTGGACTGTCTGGTCTTCTTTATGGCATTTAGCTCCCTCTGCCCTTTGCTAGTTGAATGGTTGGAGTTTCTTTGTTTCCCCCTGCTGTTCTTCAGTCACTGATATCTCCTAAAGAAATGCCTCTTACTGTGGCTTTGTTAAATTGACACAATCAAATGCATGTGACTTTTATCACCTGATGAATGGGCTTTTTATGTACAGCCCTGAAACCCTGCACTTGTCTCCCTCTTCTCCCCCCCCTCTTTTTTTTTTTTTTTTTTTAAAAGGACTGATAATCCTCCAGGAAACAAAAGGCTGTGTTCTTCACATTTCTTCCAGCTAGCACAGCCCTTTGCTCTTGATTGATGGTGGGTTTTGTCTAAAGTTCCTGCATCTGTGGTGCGCCCTCCTTTGCAGTGTGTGGCCTAAAGCATGTCTGTGAAATTAGGGATCATTGCTCTGAAGCATTTGGAACTGTGCAGAGAATAATGAAGCGCAGCTCTTGACTCTTCTGTCAGTGGATGGGCTCTTCCTTGGAAAAAGCCCAGCTGGAACATTTGTCAAGGAACCCGCGCCTCAGTGACTCCTGAATTCAGCTGTTTGACCTTTTTGGAACTCGCCTGTCCTGCTTTGAAAACGCAAAAGCAGGCATGGTCCAAGTGGGCAGGAAAAGAGCGGAAGCCTTATAAGGAGCATGGACTTGAAGTTCAAGTAGACAAGTGTTTAGAATTCATTCCTGTGGAAGGGTGTGGAGACGTGTAGTGCTGGAAAGGAAGACGGGGCTCTACCTGCTGGTGTTAAGGGTTTAGGAGACCCTGCAGTGTATGGAGAGGCCTGTGCCTGCTAGGCTCTTGGGATTTGTTACCTGGGCAGATAGCACCCCCAAACCCTATATGTGCCCTCCTGTCTACACTGCGCTTCCCTGCTATATTGCTTTCACCTTTTTGATGCAGCAACACAACTCTTTCCATCGTGCGTGAACTTGGGAAGATAATTAAAAATGTTCAGCGAAAGCGCTTGTGTGTCTGAACTGCCAGCACAATGCAAGGCAAAAGGATGCCCAGTTATGCTGTGCCCCCTCTGTGGTTTTTTTCTTCTTCCACTATATTCATCTCTGTTGCAGTGTAGTGAAGAGCTACTGTTGCCTCCGTAGTCTGAGATGGTTAAAGATGCAATGTGGGGTTCTACTCTGAATGCTAGAATAAAAGGTCACATCTGAAAAGAATGGCATCCATTGTGGTGGTGCTGGTGGTTTACCTCTGATGTTGCCTCCTTGGGTTTGCCATCATGTTGTGTATGCAAACTCTACCCAGAGAAGCAAGTGGATGTTTGCATATGTCATTGGTCTGTATCATACTAGTTATTCACTGGTCTAATATCTGTGTGTGTTTAATTTTGAAAACTGTGCCGGCTGATGTTGCTTCTTTGTATAGTTCAGACACTAGCTTCTGACTATTTGCCTGGGAGTACCTGCGCTGGGGGACAAACAGGGCGTTTGGGAGAAGGGCCATGGAGTCACCTAGCAAGGTTCCCCATGGACCCGGGAAGCCATGGCAGCTGCAGGGGGCCCTCACTGGGCATTTGTGTGATCCTAGCACCAGGCCCCACTGGTGGAGCGTCCCCTGCTGCTGCAATCCCCAGGGACTATGTCCAGGCAGCTTTGGCCCCCAGGGCCACTGAAGCCCTGCTGAGTTCTTTGTAGCTTTGCTAGGATATGTTAGGATGTGTTAGTCACTTGGACTGTCTTCTGGATTGCTAAGCTCTTGCCTGCCAGGGTGAATTTTGGATCCAGGAGATAGTCAAGGTGCTTAATTCCCATTGCATGTGTTCTCTTGGCTCTTATCTCCCTTATCGGGTTATATATGGGGCTGGAACTGAAACTAGCTTACGCTAATGACACCTAAAGCAGCATACCTGACCTGTAATGGCTTGTATCTTTTTCCCTTCCTGTACTTCAGAAACCTGATTTTTTTCCTCTTCCTTCCCCCCCACTTTGCACATGGAATGTAGTTTTAGTTAGCAAGTCAAATGCTAGGCAGCCTGCTGCTCTCATCCACAGCTGCTTTAGGAATTAGCATTTGAACAAAAGAGGTGAGGAAGAGCTTTTTGAGAGCCTTCTGGGGCAGTTCTTTAGTCTGCCCAGTGTCGGACTACTGCAGACATTCCCCAAATAAGATGCATGGCCAACCTCCTCTAGCAAACTGACCTGCAGGGGTCAGTTGCGCTAATAAAGCAAATTGTGTGGATGAACACTTAATAAGGGAAACATTATTTCTAGTAGAGGAGACCTTTGAAACTGCTTTTGAAAGGAACCTTTTGAAATTAAGCCCAAATGTGGATGACCATGCAGCTTGCCTCTTGGTAGTTCTAAACAAAAATAAAATCCAGGTGTATCTGCAGTACCTTCTCTCATAAAGGATGCCATGGCCCAGGGTGTCTCTGACTGATTTAACTCCTGGTTCACTGGCCAAACACCCCCCCCAAATAAGTCAGAAATGCATGTTCCCAATTTAGTTCTTGTGTATCCTACTATGTCAAGGGTCTTAGTACTACAGTCTCCTACAGGACAGCCAGGTGCTCCATTACAGGTTACATGTTGTTTTGAAAGACATCTAGGTATTTCAGAGTATAAATACATTATGCAGTATATCCCTAACACTCACTTTCCAGCTTCTGAGCATAAGCAAAGGATAGCTCTTCTACCTGTAGTATCGTGGCTGATACAAACAGGTATCCATGATGGAATGGCAAAGAGCTGCTCACTTCCTCCTAGCTATATCTTGAGCTTAGCTCTTAGCCAATCAGAGGCTCTGACTTGCCAAAGCTTCTGGAAAATGATCTAATCACCTGAGGCTATTGTCAGTCACTCACTCTGACTGCTCTCAACTAGAGATTCACAGCTGCAGCCAAGGGAGTCCTTGAGGAATCCAGCATGTTATCAGGCCTCTCACCCAGTCGAAGTGAGATACGGTGCCTTTTCTCAGACTTCTAACCAATGGTGTTCCCACAGCTGCTATAAAATGGCCTACAAAATGGTGTGGTGTGTATCCCCGAAGTAGTCTCACTTAGTTAAAATGAATGGGTTTCCCTTGCAGGAAAGCGAACAGTCTAGTGGTTCAAGAGCAAGTAACGTATAATGTATCAGTATAAGTTCTATTGCACTGCTTCTTCATTGCTCCTCCTTGTACGAATCTTGCATTCCTGCCTTAGCCATCTGCTGTGCCTCTTCTTATGTGCAAACTGCAGTTTTTGTATGTGCCCTAATCAGGCCAGTTCCATCCTCTCTTACTTTCCAGTCTCAATAATTAAATTGTAGTTCTCCGTTAACAGCCTTCTTGCCCTTTTTGTCTTTGCTGCCTATGTTTATTCCTCTCCATCTTGCTTGGGCTCTGAGCAAGATGTGACCTGTGGTCATGATGGTACTTTAGTCCTTTGATGGTGATTGACCAGTGGTGTGTACTGGTAGGAACTTATAATTGTTTTCAGGTAGATGTTCCCAGACATGGTACAAAGCCTTGCTGTCTTCAGAATTAGTGTACCGGGTTATGATGCTCTCTGTTGACCTTTGGCTAATATTATAATTTTGCAAGCTAAACACACATTCACACCCCCACACCACATGACTGACTGGGGTCCAGCTATGCTTTTGAGAGAAAACATCATACACGAGGAATGAGTTAATAGAAGAGATACGATACAAAGATGACCTTTTGATTGCTAGTGGACATGACATATACTGGCCAGACCAGTTTCCTTCATTCAAAGTCTCAATACTTGTAGATTACTGCTGTCAAGCATCATATACAACCATGGCCAGCAGCTGTTGCAGAAACATTGGCTTGTAATTAGAAGGGGCACATGAGTTTCAGGTTTGTCATTTTATAATTAAATTCTGACTCTTCTCAGTAAGGTGTGTTTCTTTGCATTTGCTATAAGTGTGTGTAAAGTTCTTTGGAATTGCAGGTGTGTGTTCTGGAGGGTTAGTAGTGAATTTAGGCATCTTAAAGAATTTGGTTATGTGGCGGTGAGTGGAAATTTGTACTCTAACATGAGAAGATAAGTAATGATGTCTTGGCCTGCTTGAACTGCAGGTGCTGCTGCTTTGGTGTGAGGCTTTAAATAATACAGGACCTGTAAGATGGGTAAATGACCTGTTCTACTGACCAATTTACAACTGCTTGTATCACTAACAAAAAGCATTCATTCCAGCAGGGCATTAGAAAACAAAGAAAAGGAACGATGCCTTTTTAGCACATCTGAATGATTGCATTTTTATTTCCAGATTTTTTTTAACAATCCAACCATAAGGGGGAATGCATTGACCATAGGAAGATTTCCAGGCTTGTTTCCAAGATTTCCAAACCTACTCAAAACCTTTCCTATGGAGGTTACCCCGATCCAGCAAGCTTAGCCATTATATTCAGACATCACATTCTCAGATCCTCCAAGCCAGTGCTTTCCAAACTTTTTAGCACCGGCACCCACTTTTTAAAGGTGACGGGACCCACTAGACAAACTTAATTTTAATTGCATTATTAGTTAATAGGGATCCTGTGCTCCCAAGGCTTCTAGAGACCTTATGTAGACATTTGCTAGACTTTCACTAAAAACATAGTTCAAGAACTGCTCCCCAAATCTTTATGGTCAGGGTATCCAGAAAGCTGAACTGGAGTCTAACCAGCGCTTATATCACAAGTTAGCATTTCAGCAAACTACTTTCTTCTGTAAAGTGATGTTTACATGTATTCTTTCATGTGGTAAATAAATTAGGAGCTGTTTATATATTTTATTATATTTATATACCACCTTTCTCAATAGAGACAGTTTGCAAAGGCAGGTTGAACATAAATGCACTTTTCAGTGAGGTTTTTACAAGTCTTATTTCATGTGACAGTCTCATAGAATCTCTCCAGTTTCCCTTCAGGGTGCAGTGGTTACCCTGGCTGCTGACTCCTTTCTTGTAGACAGCTGCCACCCAGCTTCTGACCAGCTTCTCTAGGATGTTATTCCCCCCTCCCCAGCTGACTCCTCCATACAGACACGTCAGTAGTTTCTTGGTCTCCCATCCAAGCAATTCATCCCGCTTTGCTTTTTCAAGAGCACATCCTCCAGACCACACCACCTGCCCCAGTGCCCCATTCTGGCTACATCTGGCTATTGAAAATGTTTCTGGAATGGGTAGCTAGTCACAGAAGAATGTGATTTCTGTGTTGTTGTTTTTTTCTGGCTTCACGTTTAGAACCTGCATTCTATGGCTGTATCCGGAGTTTAGTTGGTCACAGTAAAGGAAGTTACTGCTAAATCTGATACATGCCTGTGTGGAACTCCCTTTTTAATTAAAAAGCTAGATGTTTGAATCACACCCATATAACCTGTTCTTTATTGTAAGCAGTATGATCTTGTTTTGAAGAAAAAACTTAATATCACGTAAAAATCAACGTATAACTGACATGCTTCCATTACCTCTCTTCCTTTAAAAAAGTAGCTTTCACTCATGTTTTTTGCTTCTTTAAATTCCAGAGTTCTGATGACATTGGGGGCAATAATGGCACTCAGGAAGATGAAGGATTTATGGGGATGCTGCCTCTCCTCCAAGCTCACAATGCCATGGAGAAAATGGAAGAGTTTGTGTGTAAGGTAAGAGATGCAAAGCAGAGGCCTCTCCTGCACCAGTGAACTGTGATCAACTGGTGGTGGCTGCGGCTGGCAGTGTGTGTAGTTATGACAAAGAAGAGCCAAGTCACAGTGGGTGGTCGGAAAGAGTTGTAGCATCTTGCCTGATGCTTCTGCAGTGTGTTGGGATCTCTGGGCTCTTGTAATTGGATGAATTAAAAAGTTTAGTGCAGTGGGGATTACATGTTGAAATGTGGGATTAAATATGAGGGTACAACTGCGGAGTCTCCTTTTGGAAACATCTGTGGAAATACAAGCAGAATAATCGTCTCTGCATTTAGTGTTTCTGGGTCAAAGGACTTTAATTTACAAGGTCAACTTTTTTGTACACTTTCTCTTTTCAGGTCTTGCAAATCTTTGTTTTCAGATTACCGTTTGTCTCCCATGTGGAGCAGCCTCATTGTGTTCGCCATCCAAAGAGTTGGGGAGGGGGGAGAAGCAAGTCCTATTGAAATGCCACCCTGGGTACCTCCATTGTGAGCTGTGTAAATATTACTGGTCTTGACTTTCCTCAGCGAATGCAAGGGAAATAGTTTTGCCTTGGTGCCTGGTTGCCAGTGTTAACTTCAGTTGGTTTTGGAACCAGCCCCTTGTGAATATGGAGGGCCCCCTGTACCTTCACTTCAGCACCTTCACACATCATACATAGTGTGTGTCATCTTGCCTGATGTTACTGCACAGGCACCAAGCACCACAGGAAACTTCCTGTGACTTCCTGATGACTGGACCTGTATGATGCATGAGCTTGTCATGTTCAGGCTTAAATCTTGGGTATAGAAGGAAGCTTACTCATGGAGATGTGCCTCACATTTAAGCAAAGCTGTTAGTTATATATAGCAACACTGGATTGTCCTAGTTGATTTGACCAGGTTGCCTGGACAGGCCTGCTCCTAGTCCACAGGAGCCCTTCTTGCAAATTAGAAAAAGGTATCCCTTAGTGTCTCATTTGTGCTCCAAACTGCAGTGCCTGTTGGGAAAATGCAGGGACTCTCTCCTTTAGGGAAGACGGTCATGCAGTGATTTCAAACAGCACTTTAGGGCAATACTGCCATAGTCTCAAGCAGCGTCTCATGCCCCCCTTTACTCTCTCTTCAGGTGTGGGAGGGCCGATGGCGTGTCATCCCACATGACGTCTTGCCCGATTGGCTAAAGGACAATGACTACTTGTTGCATGGGCACCGACCACCCATGCCCTCTTTCCGGGCCTGCTTTAAAAGCATCTTCAGAATACATACGGAGACTGGCAACATCTGGACACATCTACTAGGTATATGTTTTGGATGGGAGTGTGAAATGCGTACTTATTGTGAAAATTGGGGCCGTGGTCGAGGAGCCTGGAACTTGGGGAACACTTTTGGGCATGACGAGACTTCTTGGGGTGGAACTGAGCTGGGGATGGAGACTCCCAGGGCATATCATGTATCTAGTTTTTGTTTGCATTTGAATGAAGGGGCACTGATCCAGGGCTGAACTGATATTTTGTTTTCCCTCAACCTTTTTTCCCCTAAAGTGAATCTCCAATGGCATAGTCTTTTCCTGATTCAGTAAAACTTATTTGTACTCCTGATGTACATAAGAAAATTCCATATTTGTGCTCTGCTGCCCTTTCCACCCATGACTGGTAACACTAGGTCACATGAATTGGCTCCTGTTCCTGTATCCTTAATATAAAAGGAACACTTGCTTCCTAAAAGCAGTTAACAAGCAGCAGTACTAGTTGAAGCAAAAATGAGAGCATATCTTGCAGTTGGATGCCAGTGCTGAAAATTGGGGACAGACCCTTTTTTCCAAAGGGGAAGTTTTTGCATCTAACCTTTGCAATGCATGGAGTGGAGGGGAAACAATCTCATGAGATCTTTGCCATTTCATTGGCACAGTCATTGCAGCTTTTAATAGTTGGCTGCAAATACCTCTTTAAATAAATGTGTGCCTGCCAGAAGGCAGGTGGCATGTTCCACTTCCCCTTGAGCCATGCGTACGTGCCATGGCCTTTTGTGTCTACGAAACTCAGTCCTGGTCTGAATTTGAAGAATGAAGACTTTGAATTGGAGTAATGCGGAACAATGGCTTGCCCAGCATATCTCAATGGCTCTCACAGCAGTATCACCCCTGATACTGAGCTTTTCTTATCTGTTGGAGCTAATGGTAGATCAAGCCACAAATTAGATTGGATTGGAATTGCAACCGTTTATCCTGGTTCAGTGCGAAAGAGAAAGCCAGGCTAGTATAGTGCTAAACCTGCTTATTATTCCTTCTTGCTATTCCTGCTGCTGTCTTGCTTGGTAGAATGGTTTAGTCAAAGTTAACCTGTCCTAAGCCATGTCGCTCACTGGCTTGTACAAATATTACCAACCTGTCTTCTGTATACTACCTCACTATGACTTAATCTTAATTATTGGGAGAAACAGCATACAAGTGTTGTAAGCTTAACCCAATGTTGTCAGGTCACTTGTAGCAGCTGTGTTGTGCTTTGCTCAAAAATCAGCAGTATCCCTCAAGTGGGTGCTGAGCAGGCAGTTAGTGCTTGAGAGCAAGCTTGCCTCACTGGACCTGTTTGGGACTTGAGGTCCTGGAATGAGCAGTGTGCATATCCTAGTACTGCAACTAATTAGTTGGGCAGCTTTAACAAGTTTGTCATGAAATAGGCCAGTTAGTGGTGAGTTGCTTTGATGACCCCTGAAAACTCACAAAGCATAGATCATTCTACTGAAGTCAATCTTAACTGAAAAGTTCTCGAAAAATCTGGCTGCTGTCCCTGGCGCACACCAATGTTGATGTGATATTCCTTTTAAGTTGCTCCTTCAGCTCTCTGCACATCCATCCCTTGACCAAATCTTATAATTTGGCAGGTTTCATAACTGCTGCTCCTTTTTTGTCTAGGTTGTGTATTCTTTCTGTGTCTGGGAATCTTCTACATGTTCCGGCCAAACATGTCTTTTGTAGCACCTTTGCAGGAGAAGGTGGTGGTTGGAATGTTCTTCCTTGGAGCCATTCTCTGCCTCTCCTTCTCGTGGCTCTTCCATACAGTTTACTGCCATTCAGAAGGAGTCTCAAGGTTCTTCTCCAAGTAAGTAAAGGAGTTGCGAATGCTTGTGTGTTCCTGGTTCAAATTTTATTCCTGGGGAGGGGCCTGAAGTTGAGGGACGTGGCTTGCTTGACTAAAAGCACCTCTAGGGTGGTAATGACTCTTCTTGTGGTTGTTGTTGAGGTCAAGGGACTGTGTGCAAAGACGTTAGCCAAATCTTTTAGTGCACCTATATAAATGCTTAGTTGCTCAAGATCAGAGGGGGATCCTGGGATCAGCACAAGAGCTCTGCTGTAAGAATGATTTTGTTTATCCATCCCAGCTAAGAAGTTAGCAAGGCAGTTTACAATTGACATAAAACAGTAAAAGAATAAACAAAAAAATACAAGTTAAGGAAAGGCCCAGCAAAACAGGTGTTTCATTTTTCTGCTTAAAAGTAGACAATATGGAAGGCAGCTGGGTCTCTTTGGGGAGAGGAGAGTTCCACAATTAGGGGAGTCACCACAGAAAAAACCTTGTTCTGTGTCCCCAGAGTTGCACCCGTTCAGACGGTAGGATGTAAAGCAAAACCTTGGATAATGACTGCTGTGTGCAGCCCAGTTTGGGAGGGGTTGGCAGGGCAGTGGGCCTCTAAGTACTATGGGAATGAATAGTGTTTTGTGGGTCAAGCTCAAGTTCAGATGCACAGTACCTTTCTTTCTTTTTTAGTACTTGACCTCTTCATCATTTCTGCTCTGTCCAGGCAGGCAAGCTGTATCTGGCTTGTTAATAAGCAGAGGTAGTCCATCAGGACCCTGTCAATGTACCACTGTATAAGAGATTGGACAGAGCAGGGTGGTGTGGAATGATGACATTAGGCAGGCTACTTCATAGAGATACGAGCACTGCAGTACGGTAATGTCCTGCAACTTCTTTCCTCTTCCCTTCAGATTGGACTACTCGGGTATTGCCCTTCTCATAATGGGCAGCTTTGTCCCATGGCTCTACTATTCTTTCTACTGCAACCCTCAACCCTGCTTCATCTACTTGATTGTGATCTGTGTCCTGGGCATCGCAGCCATTATTGTGTCCCAGTGGGACAGGTTTGCAACCCCTCAGTATCGAGGAGTACGTGCAGGTAAGATTAAGAGTTGGTTTGGGAAGGATTTCTGACGAATGAATGACAGTTGAATTGGAACAGAGTGCCTAACCTAGAATGAATGATGTTGTTGTCTTAGATCCCTGTTCTAAATGGAATTTGTAGTTGATCCCATTTGTCAAACATTTCACAATGTGAACATCAATCACACTTCATAATGTTAAATTCCAGAAGGGTAGCAGTGCTTGAGTCCAAGAAAACAACCATGTGCTGTGACCCTTGAGCAGCTCAGTGATATCTCTTGTGGGCTAGAGCAATGGCGTCACTAGGGTTCGTGTCACCCAGTGCAGGAGGCCAGTGCGTCACCCCCTATGATGGAGCTCCTCCCATACAGTGGGTGGGGCAATGCCCCAGGCAGTGGGTGTGGTTCCTAAACATTGCCCTGCTCCACCATCGCCCCGCCCTTCATTAAGATTGATTTTGTAATTCACCCCATTGAGATGCCCCCTTTTCCCCTGTAGAAGTACCACATGCACATTCCATGCCCCCTTCCCCCCCCCCACGTAAACAAAAAGTTTCCATTGCGCCCCTTTTTCCCTGTAAAGGAAACATCGTGCAATCATATCCTTATAAGCAAGGCAAGCATATAAAGATAAGCAAACATTGCATGCAATCAATTATCAGAACCAGCAGACAACAGCTATTGCATTAGCTCTCTGGCTTCTCATGCATGCCCCAACCCAGCACCAGAGAGACTTGCCTAGTGGTGCAACAAACTAACCCAGGTCTCCCTTGCCAATCACCTTGCCTTGTTTTGCTCCTTGGAAGGAGGTGTGGACTGCTTTGGCTCCCGCAGGCTCCAGCATTCACCACCGACTCAGCTGCTGCCCTCACTGCTCCAGCAAATGCACATGAATCACATCACATGACTAAAGTCAGAAAGAGGCTGCCTCGCTCTTCCAATCCTTATTCAGGAAGGGCAAGCCCCTCCCAGCAGCCTAGTGTGAGGACTGTGCAAGCACACTAGGCCGCTAGGACCTTCCAGCCCTTACTGTTGAAGGGCAGAGTTCCCATGGGCTTAAAGTGCCTGTGTGAGCCTCACAAATTTGGTGCAGGCCGCTGGAAACCTTCAGCCAGCTTTGGAGGCACCTCAATTTTGAAATTTTGGCCGGAGGTTCTAGGTGCACGCTTGGAGGGGAGGCAGCGTGTCACCTGGTGTGACCCCCCACCCTCGATGCCACTGGGCTAGAGTCACTTTGTCAGATGCATGAAGTGGTAGTATCAGTTGGCATTTTTTTCCTTTGTATGTCTGTTGGCTAGCTCTCCTGCATTGGGCATTTTTTAGGCACTCAGAAATGAAATTAGGTATACTTTGGTTTTTATGTAACCTTTAGAATAATCTCATCAAATTTATTCTAAAACGTTTGTATTCCACCTTTTTTCTTGGAGGTTAAAATTGCACTGCAGAAATAAAGCAGTCAGATAAAGTTAATTGCGGTCAGACCTCACTTACTTGAGAGGGGCAGAATTGCTATTTTCCTCATTATCTGCACCTTGTTATCCACTATGCTTTGAGCTTTGAGTTTATCAGAAGGCTTTTAATCTGACCAGTCGGATAAGCCTTGTGCTCTCAAAGAAAGCATGACCTGTCCAGCCTCTTGCTGTGCTCAGAATTTTGTGTTTGCCACTGACTTTTCTTGCATCCAAGGCTGAATCTGTTCCACTTCCGTTCTCTCCTAGGAGTGTTTCTGGGTTTGGGCCTTAGTGGGGTCATCCCCACCCTGCACTTTGTCATCTCGGAAGGGCTCCTGAAGGCTGCCACAATGGGGCAGATAGGTTGGCTGGCACTCATGGCCTGCCTGTACATCACGGGGGCTGCACTGTACGCTGCTCGCATCCCAGAGAGGTTCTTCCCGGGCAAGTGTGACATCTGGGTAAGTACGGAAAGGGAATAACTGCCAAGCATGTGGTAGGCCGAGTTGGGGGGTATCCCTGTAGTAACTGACCACAAGAGCTAAAGACCTGTGTGAGGAGCAGAGGCACAACACTGCCCTGGCAGCTTTGTAGACTTCACAAGGAGGAGAGCTCCTGTTTTGGCATCTCTGGTTCCCAAGTGATGGAACGGCACGTAGCTACCAAAATGCAGCCAATCCAACTCTGTGTTGTGCAGGTGTCCTGTTTTCCTGCCAGTTCTGCCAAGTGGGTGGGGGATGGATTTAAAGGGATTTGTTTGTCCTTTTATAACCTGACCACACAAAAGGGAAACAAGTCTTGTTTCCTTGCAAGTCAGTCTGTGGCTTGTTGTTTGGCAGGCAAGTAGTACTAGACACTGCCTGCTCTGGGTCTGCAATGCTATCCTGTGCTTTTTGTTTTGGGAAGTGTGGAATGTCTCTTGCCTGAGCAGTGTGGTGATGGTGCTTTTGTTTTCCCCTTGCAGTTCCACTCGCACCAGCTATTCCACATCTTTGTCGTGGCTGGTGCCTTTGTGCACTTCCACGGTGTTTCGAACCTTCAGGAGTTCCGTTTCATGGTTGGGGGAGGCTGCTCAGCGGACGAGATGCAGTAATGGTGGCGTGTTGCCAAGGATCATAACCAAAACAGAACCATGGGAGTGGTCAGGAGTTCAGCAGGCCGTTGGTGGGAGCATCGGTTGACACCTCACCTGCGGTGGTGTTGAAACTTCACAGGGTTTCTAACTAAAACATGGAAGAGAAATTTATACCTCACGCGTTGGAGTTAAATTGATTCTGAAGACCTGCAAGTTCTTCCTAACTTATTCCTGGAATCTACAGACTGAATGACCGAAAGCCCTCTCTTAATCAGCTTCTGTTCAATGCCATATTTATTTGTAGGATACAAGAAGGGTTGTTATGAGGGAGGTGGCTTAGTGTGGTTTCTTCTTTAAAAAAAAAAAAGTCTAGCTTAATTAAGATTTGTATCTTGTTCAGGTAAGTTGATTTTAGATGCTGTTTTGGGAAAAAATGTAAATAAGATTTCTAACTTTCTGTTTAATTAAAAATTTATATAAATGTTTTAAACATGGGGGGAGGGGTTTTGTATAGAATGCAACATGCAAGTACCACACACTGTTTCAATTTTGCACAAAGTCTGAAGTGCAAGAGGACCAGGCGGAACCCCGAGGGAGATCGACATCTGGGTGCTGCAGATCCTTCCTAGTGCTGGTGTTACCCTGGACAGTTGGATCCAGAAGCTTCGTGTCTCTTGCACCCTGAGCCAGACTGCTGTTTGGACCCATGTGTTCAGGTGGCAAAGGCAGGTGAAGACGCTGTGCAGCAGGGCATGCCTTTAACCTCTTTGCCCCTCCCGTGGCTGGCTTTGTATCTCCGGCCTTCTGCTGTGCTCAGATTTGATGGCTTAAAAAGCACAGTGTGGTACCTACCTTGACCCTCAGGGTCTCTCGTCAGTGTTTTGCCATCCCATAGGGCCTCCCACCCCCCACCCCCATCCAAGTGCAATTGTTAGTGCTGGGCATCTGCCTTTCAGGTGAGCCAGTGAGTAGAAATGGCCACATGGGGAGCAGGCAGGTTTGTGTTGGGGGAGAAAGAGAGGACAAGCTAGCTAATTGTTAACCTAGACTGGATTTATTTTGTGCTGCTGAACCACAGTAGTGCTAAGGTTGCCTGTATTAAGTACATTGAACTCCACTTTCCTGCAATGTAACACTGCCGTTCTTTGACTCTTCTTCTGGTATCCAGGACAACGCTGTGCACATGTCTAAAATGAACACTCCACAGACTTTTTTTCCTCCCTTTGTTTTTTTTTAAATACTACTTAGGCCCACTGAAGCCTGTCAGGTTTAAACTCTGCGCTAGGAATTGCCGTTCTTGGTATGCAGCAAACACTTTACATAACGCTTCCCCAGGTGGCTCCGCTACACAGGCCAGGGAGAGCACTCAGTCTGGCGTGAAAGGAGATGCGTATTTCTTCCTGCTGGGTTTGGTAGGGCATGTTGGAGCTGAAGAGAATTTTTTAGGCAAAATATAGAATTTTCATTTTAGTGTATCTCACAGTGAGGAGCGTTACTTTGGCCCATAGTGAATGAAAGAAGAATGTCACATAGTGTTGTTGTTTTTTTGGAGTATGTTGTGTGTGAGCAGAAAAGGGTCTGTCTCCTCTTAAAATGCTTTAGATTATTATGAAGAGGAGCAAGGTTTGGGGGAATTCTGGCTTCTTCCATCCTTTTCTGGAATTGATTCTTCTGTCCTTTAAAAACAGAATCTAGAAGTATTTAGCCCTACTAAATAGCACCAGGAGGTGCTTAACTGGTACTTGTAGGTAACTCAGAGTGTGTATGTGCTGGATACAGATCAGTCAGAATGGTAGCCTAATATTTATGAGCAGTTTTAATTTCATGCTAAAAATAGAATAGTATTAACTGAGCCCCTCTAACAAAACGGGGGGCATCCAGTGATAACTTAAATCTTTCCATTAGTTCAGTATCGCCGTCTGCAGGAAGGTGGCTTTCCTAATGAGGGAAAGCAGTGATACATATCAGACCCTGACCTGTGTGTCCGAAAAGCACTTTGGGGGGTACCTCTGTATCTGTACCAGCAGAAGCTTCATCTCTCTCTCTCCCCCCTGGATCCTTCCAGGCTCACTGTCAGAAAGGGGCTCTCACCACCTGCGCCGACGCAGCACAGAACCTGTACAGAAACACAATGCTCCGTGTCCTGTTCCTGGCCCCATTGGTCTCTGTTGAGGACCCATTTATGTCCCAATAAGAAACTGCTTAGCTGCGCACTTTCTTTTCTGTGGTGCTTGCTGAGACTTCTTCCCAGGTTGGCACCTGAATGCCTTACTCTCAGCAATTGAAGGTTTGCTTGCTTTCTCTTTCTGTGTGTGCAGATTTTTGGCATAGGATAGTTAGGCACTACAGCATCTTTCTTTCCGCATTGACTAGTGGCCTTGTTCAGTATCTTTTTTTAAATGCTTACTGTTGGAGGCAACAAAGCACATCTTGGATTTTGAAGATTGGGGTCCCCAGGCAATGGGATCTCATGACTTGTTGTATTAACTTCTAATAAAAAGAGAAAATGGAGACAACCTTTATGTGGGTCTGTTGTGTAATTGTTGTTTGACAGGAAAGTGGATGGTTGTTAAAGTAATTCACATAGGCATTGGGGAATTTCGCCTCAAAATATGAGAGCTTTGTGTTGACTTAATGACAAGTCTGCCAATGACGCTCTGGCATGAGGGTTCCATGGCTTAGAATTTTTCCCTTGAAGTCTTATTTTGCTGTGATTGCCGCTGCTGTGAGGACGGGCTCTCTTCCCTCATCTTAGATAGGATTGTGAAGTGGGAGCAGCTTTGGTCATACTCAGAGCTTCCCCTGGAGTTTATCCATAGCAGCTCCCCCACATTTTTTAGAGACAGGCCTTGGGAAAGTTGGACCAGGGCCTCAGCCTTTTGACTTGGCCTCCCCACCACCGGGAATGAAGGCTGCAGCAATGGCTTTTGCTTTGGATGGCTCTGAAAGGCCAGTAGTGCAGCCAGCTGCAGCTGCACAGCAGGTGGTGCATGTAGTTTTTGCACTAAGTATTGTGTGCCGTGTCCAGCCCTGGAACGTGCTGTGGAGCTACCCTTTTGTCATGGCCAGAGTGTGGAGCTGGTGAGTACCCTCCTCATTTTCCAAAATTTAAATAGAAATCCTCAGCTTGCAAGGGCCTGGACAGGAAAGTGCGATGTGGCATCCCAGCCATCTGCCTCAGCCTTGGGTGTCAGTGATCTGGAGGTGGAACAGTGGCAGCAGTAGACCTCCCTAGAGCTCACCTCCACATCCCATCAGAGGCTTGTGTGTTTTTTCTACATGGGATGTTTTCAATACCAGGTGGTGTTTGCCTTCTCATCAGCCCCCAGCGTTTTCTCCAAGGTCTTGGTTGCTGTGGGGGGCCTACATGTGCCAAGTATTCCCCCCTTTGATAACATCTGGATTCATTCTCGCAGTCTCAAACAAGGATCTAGGCTGTGCAGTGGCCTCTGCACTGCCTCAGGGAGCATGGCAGGATCAGCAACTTAACCGAGAGCGGATTAGATACCCAGCCAGAGGACAAAGCAGAGTCATCCTGGATGCAGCATTAACAGATGAGTCAGTGTGAATGAATTTTGTTTGTGTGCAGGACTAAGGAGGACACAAAACAACTCTCAATATATAATGAAAATGTCATTTAAAAAAGAGAATGTATATCAAACACATTTTACAAAGAAAACAAAAAACCAAAGTCCAGCAGCTTCCACTTCATTTTGTAATCGCTCCTTGGGAATGTGAAAGCAGACAATGCTTGTTGAAACTGCAGTACCATCAGTGAAAGTGCACAGCTCTTGGGAGGGCGTCAGCATTTTGTTGACATTGCTGGGTAGAAACAGGACTTTATTTCAAACTGACCTTTCCGCAGAGGATGCCATGACTGTCTTTTGTAGGTTTTGCAGTATGAACATCTGCCACTAGGCTAGCCAACAACGAAAGGTACAATCCTGTCTTAAAACTGTAACCAGTATAGTATAGCTGTTGAAATGAATGATATGACTGAGCTATTTTCACACCACACAGGTGCCCCTAAATATTGTCTGCAACTATTCTAGAGCAGAATTCTGTCTCAATTTTAGAAGGGCTCCATATTTTCAATACGGAGGATGACATCAGATTAAGGAATATTTGCAAAATAGCCCTACCAAATCCCTGTCAAAGCTTCACTTGGCAATCAAAGTATCTGTGCTGATGGCAAAGCTCTTTCACAAGTTTGTTTGTAAGCTTAGTCTGCCCTGTGCTTCAATCAGGGCAAGTTGTCCCACAGCAGCACTGCCCCGGCTTCTAAGGTGGCCTAGAAGAAAACTGGGAACACTTACATCTAATGACAGTCTGCAGAGCCCTTGATTTTAGGCAGTGTTATTCAAACTGTGGGTCGAGACCTATTTGGTGGGTCACGAAAAGCTGGGAGCCGCCATCTTGGAAACCGCAGCTCTTACTCTTGTTATATTCCTTTTGTGAATATTAACAGTTTGAATTTTCAAATGAGTTTTTAAAAAAAATGTTTTTAGTTCAGTGCTCATAGCGGCTCCCCCACATTTACAGCAGTTACATAATATGTTGTCCTCATCTTGCTTTCATGGTTGTACAATTTCTGCAGTCCAAGAATGCCAATTTACATTTCAGGAGTGTCATTATATTAGAATGACAGCACTTCCTGATGTCAGTTCCAGGTTAATGACATCACTTCCAGTGGGTCCCAACCCAAGTACCATTCTAAAAAATGGATCCCAGTCTGAAAAGTTTGAATACCACTGCATAGGGAAGGACCAAAATTCAGCAAATGCTGTCCCTCATCCTGGGCTCCTTTTCCCCTTGTGTAAGCTCCTGCATGCTGCAGAGGCAGATCGGTTCAGCGGTGTTCTTGATTGTACAGATACACAATCCCCCTTGGCCGGTAGTCACAGTGCCCCAGCTGGAGTTGCAAATTGCTTGAAGAAAATATCACTGCAACCACAATGCAGCCCTAGAAAGTGTTTTGGGAGCCCAAGAGGTGAGTGACCAGCCTTCATTGTGTCCTCTTCATACACAGAAGTGTTCACTTGGTACCACTGAAGTAGCAGACTCGGTCCCATTATGGCTTAAAATAAGAACTGATGGACGCTTGTCACCGCAGAAGTGCTGTGGTTCCGAGGCAAAGGAGAAGCAGAGTCAAGGAGGTGGAAATTTCTGCAGCCCCGCCACAGTCCTCGGCATTTTCCTGAAAAGGAACAGCCAGCATCAAATCAATGCACACAACATTTGAGCTAAAGCTCAGTCATCTTACATAAATATAACCATTCCAATGGGCAGGAAAATGATGTGGAGCCCAATGGTAATTGAGAGAGGGACAATTTGACTCTTCAACAAAGTCTCCTGTGCACCATACCTGGCAGTAATAATTAGAAGGTGTGCTTTGCAATAGCAAAGTTGTTAGAATAAACTAACATTTTTTGCCAGGGATTGGTGTCTGAGGAAGTGAATTCAGAGGTTAGCAACTATGCTGCTTAAATGTACTATGTAACCTTAATACAGCACAACATGCAGTTTCTTGGTTTAACATCTATCTAGGAATGCAGTATGAAAGGCAGTAAAAATTAAAACACATGACTCAGTTTTAATTTCATGTCAGGTCTATATAAACTGTCTATATTTTCACCCTCTATCATTAGCTAATCAAATGACTGTTTAATTTATGGTTGTGACTGTTGTAGGGAGAAATCAAAATTCACTTCCAAGCACCAATGAACTTGTTAATGTGTTCACCAGTGTAGAACATCTGTGTGTATGTGCCCTTACTATAGTGTATATTACACAGCGCATACACCAAATATGTATGAGATGTGCACATAGTATATATAGTTGCATCCAACACAGATGGTGAACAAGTGAACCAGCCTAGTGCATATTAAAAGAAACCTCTTGACAACTGTTTCAAAAACTGAAGTAGCGAAGAAACGGCCTGGGTTTTGGTGGGCGAGAGCGCACTCTTCCGTCTGCCACGGCTCCCCTGCACCCTCCCTTACCTCGGCATGGAAGGCATGGCAGGTGTCTGGGCGTCGCCTCAGCTTCTGGGATCGCATTCTGTCACACTTCACAGAAGCATTATGTGCACTGCTGTTAAGGTTAACAAGTTTGGACATGGAGAAAATGCAAAAAGCCCATCTCTGGGGGTAGGAGGGACTCTTTGCTTCACTGCACCCTCCTAGGCAAACCTTTTGTTGCTTGAGCAGTTACGAATTCTGCTCCCCAGCAAGGGCTACTCACTCTTGACTGAGACTCTTCAGGGGCAAAGGCATGGTCTGTACAAGAAGAGGCAGCCCTCTTGGTTTCAAATGTGAGGAAAAGCCCTGCAGGCCCTCTTCCGCTCCGCACACACTCTACTTCCTTTGAGGGTGAGAATGGACACGGTGCCCTCTAGCCACATGAAACAGCTGCTGCCGCCTTAAGCTGAATCAAACCATTGGCTTCAGCTGGAAGCCTTTTCGCAGTTGGCTGGAGAGGCCAAGGATGGAACTTGAGCCTTTCTGGGGGTGAGGCAGGTGCTCCACTATAGCTCTGCATGTGCACTCTGTAGTTGGGGCTACCAACTGCAGTGATGTGGGGGGGGGGGTTGCTACAGAGTGAAAGCAGGAGGGGCTTCCAATATTCTCACCTCACCTGGTGCATATGTGGCTGCAAATGGAAACTAGGTATGGCTGCAATCCTAGTAGTGTTGGTTGCCATTAACATCCACCAGGGCTTAGACTGGAGCAATCATGTGCACACCATGGTAACACGCATGGCAAATAATTGCACTTCTAGGTCACAATCCAGCTAAAATCAGTGAGAAGAAGCGTCTAGCTGCTTTCAGTGGGGCAAAGTTATGACTATATTTCATTGCTTTCAATGAGGTCAGGTCATTATTAATTTGTTAGGTTGGGTAACAATTTGCAAGTTGTTTGCAATGTTGCCTTATCTGCAGGGGCTAAAGAGTGTCCCATCATGATCCTCTGGCAGTGAACTGCAGGACGCACAGCTGTACCCAAGTCCTTAGGCTTTCATTACCACAGATGTTAATGCAGCGAATTAATGCATAAATATGTGCATAGAACTGCAGGGACAAACACTGCAGAGTGGAGAGGGTATTTCTCAACACCTGGCTCTAGAGACATTTTAGATTAGAACATCATTTAAATAGCAACATTTCCCATCTAACCTCTTATACTCAGAATAGATCTGTGATCATTCTTTCCTCCTTTCAAGCACAGGAACCATAAAACCACACATAACCACTCACGGTGCAATCCTAACCTGGAGTTAGGGCAGCACAGTTAGGCCAGTAACCTTTGGCTGGCACATGGGCCACCGTAAAGTATGTTTGACCACTCTCGGAGTCAGGGAAGATGGTGCACGTCTGTGTGCTGGCCTCTCTGACTCAGAGAGTGGTCCAAACATACTTTACTCTGTCCCTTGTGCTGGCCAAATTTTGCTGGCCTAACTCCAGGTTAGGATTGCGCCCTCAGTCTACAGCAACTTAAAATTTTCTGCCATGCTATTCTCTGGATGGTCTGCTGTCTGATACCCCCCCCCTCTCCCCTGCGCTTCTAAGAGCTACCAAAACAAGCTCTCTGCCTCCAGTTCTAATTTATGGTAGAAACGGGTGCTCAACAGCTGAGCATATGACCTGCCCAGCTGAGCATAGCCTTTGCCAGCAAAAAGATATATTTGACTTCTTTCGGTTGCAGGAGGACAGGGGGAAAGATCTTGCAGTCACAGACGGCATCTGTAACCAAGAGCAGGAGGTTGCTGTTCATGATCTGCTGCACCACAAACATCCTGTTAGAGAGAAGGTGACAACACTTGAACAGAAGGACAAGGAACAAGCCCCCAGGGTGGCCTTCCCCTTTTCCTAGAAGGATGCCTTGAACGCAGAGAATGGCAAAGAGAAGCTGGCTGTGCAAATAAAGCAGAAGGAATGCTGTGTTGGATAATTCTTCAGTTCTAGCTCCAAAGACATTAACATTTTTTCCTTACAAAGTAGTACTTCTGTGAAACTTTGAAATGTGGAAAAAAAGAGATGCTGTAATGTAGACAAAGTTATTAATACTTTAGTACAGCTCTCATGATTACATCTGGATTTAGGTGACTGAGAATGGCTGGGCCTTAACTAGGCCTGGATTTAAGTATATTTAGTATATTCTCAAAGATCCTCAATATTGTGTGAACAGTAACTTAAACACTGAGTAAACATATATGTGCATATGCATGTATGTGGGCAAGAACTAATATTGATGTGCATGTCTGCACATTTGTTGAAATATACTGTACTTGTTAGTCTTTCAGATCTGTTTGCCTTTAAGGTGCTGCAAGAGTGATGGTTTCTGCATACATCAAAGCACACATCCTTCAAAAGTGTGCCCACTGAAGCATGTAAAAGCAGCACTGTAAATTCAGGAGTATGCACAGGATAGCACAAATATGTGAACTGCCATGTGCAAGATTGCTCAGCTACACATTTGCATATGACCCTGCACAGAAGCCAGATTCAGAGACTGACTACAAGCCTATCAACTGATTGCTATCCCAGTGCTAACTACAGGAACAGCCACAGACTCTATTCATAAAAATAGTATTTGGGGCCTGGACTGGTGTGGTACTCTAAACTTGCATTTGTTGCATCCAAATGATGCTTGCTTATAATGGGCTACCTTCTCACTTGATGTGAAACAAAGTCTGCCTAACCGGCAAAGATGAGGGCTTTGAAAAATTTGCTGCAGCCAAAGACAGCTACAGTGGTCTGCTGCCCTCTTCTGGAAGCTTTGAAGTGGTGCACGCATTTTGTACACTGAAGTGATAATTCCAACTTCATATTTACCACCCAGGTTGACTGCTGGCTCAAAGCCTATGGGTTTGTGGAGTTCTCAGGCAAAGGATCATGCCTGCAACTTGTTTAATGGCCCTTCTGTTGACTGTATGTAGCTGGGAAATATGCCCTGAAGTTAATGGACTGGTCTAAAAAAAACTATCACACATACAAAGATTATATAGATTTCTTGTATACAGATTATTTCTTTAAATATAATAGTAATAATTTCATGTAGCACTTCAAATAGGATTTCAGGGTTGATTCAAACTGTAAAAACTACCCCAACGCCCTTCTGTGATACTCCCCGTGGAAATGATGGTGTCTAGAAGCCGCTTAGCAGGTTTATTCACCCATCCACATGTGGCTTCTGTCCACCAGTGCCAGCAGCCCTCAATGAAATGGGATCCTGGATGCATTTGGGTAGATGCATCCAATATGCACCCATTAGTGTGTCTGTGTGCAGTTCACATCAAGGGTAGTAGTATCTGAGTGGACCTTTCACGTCCTTACAGCACCCGCGTTTGGCGGTCACTATTACCATTCCCATATTACGGGGTGTGGAGGAGGGTTTAAGAGCAAGTGCCTTGTCTGAGTTTAACGCTGATCTATGAAGCTGGGACTTAATGGCTCCTAACCAGTGATGTCATTCAGGGGGAATGGACCAGAACGGGTGTTCCTGATCTAATCCCAACGGGCTCCGTGGCTGGTTCCGGGTTCCCAACAAGTGCCAATCAAAAATGAGTTCCTGTTCCTAAATCATTTGAATGACACCACTGCTCCTAACGTATGTCTCAGACATTACTCTCCAACAGCCAACATTTGCAGTCAACATTTTGGCTGGTTGGTTTGTAACTTTAGGGATTTCTGCCCCAAAGGGGTTCTCACCTATCCCTGTAACAGGCACCTATTCAGTGGTTCTTGTGATAACACATCTGACAGGGAAACAAGAGCCTCCTTTCTACAGGTTCTATCTGAAGTTAAAAATATATCCTGGCATCCATACCCTTGTTTTCTCTATCGCCCGCCTTGCCCCTTTTTGTTTACTGTGCAATCCATCACTCAGGTATTGTTCTGCCACAAAAGCCCCCCCCACCTTTTGCACAAGGATGGCTTAGGATGACAGCTATTGCTCCTTTAGCCCTGGCCTTAACAAGTGCTTGAGGAGAGCTCAGAAGAGCAGGCAATGGAAGAAAAGTTGGGAGGCAGGGCACGGCTAATGTGGCCTCAGTTAGTTTGCGTCTGGCCAATTAGGAGCACTTGAGAGGCAGGGCCGGGGCAAAGGAAGCCAAGCGCTTGCTTACTTCTGACAGTCCCCACAGTCGATGATTCCGTTGGTCTCTCTGATGGCAGGCTCGTACACAAAGATGGGGTATTCTGTATCACAGGGCTGGAGAGTGTCGTGCTTCTTGTGCTTGTGAGCTGCAAGGACGGGGGGGGGGGGAGTGAGAAAGCCAGGCAAGATAAATAAGAGAGGAGGGAAAAAAGGGGCAAAAACATGACTACCCCCCCCCCCCCAAGCCAAAAGTGCAGCAATACCGAAGGCCACTAGATGGAGTGGGAGAATCAGCCTGTGAGGATGTCTTGAGAAGAGGCGCTAGACAGAAAGTCATTATCCCAATAGAAAGAACAATACAGTAGGTAAATGAGAACTCGGTTTCTGTTATAAACTGAAGCATCTGTAGTCCAATTCAAATCGTTTGGCAAAGCCTTTGGTGTTTTGCTCAGGTGGGGGAAAGGATCCCATGAGGAGCTGAAGGGCTTTTGCTACCTAAAATGACTGACGGTGAAGCCTGGAGAACAGCCTATATCACAACTCCAGTCTGGGCTGACCCAAGACCGCCTGGCACTGAGGTGGTGTGCCAAATGCAGCTCTCCTGACCTGCTGAGGGGCCGGCCTCTAGCCCACCTCTCCCCTCCACAGTCTTTTCCTTTTCCAAGCCAGGGAGGGGAAGGAGGAGAATCCGTGGAGGCAAGTGGTGGACAGAAGTGGGCGTCCGCTGCAAGTCTGCTGCTGGAGTAGAGGCAACTGCTTCAACTGGCCTCACAGATGGGCCAGCCCAGATCGCTACTAATCTGCAGCCAGTTACCAAGCCAGAAGCCCAGCCTCTTGCCAGTGTCTCTGCCCTTGCAGTTGCATTCCAGAGTGAAGGGCTCGCAAAGGAGGAGGACCCACTCTGCAAAATAGGGGCCTGCTTGCTGGTAACTGCTGGCTAAGAGGGATGAGTGCAACTCTTCAAACAGAAAAACATGGGATGGATTTAACTTAATAGGAATGGTGTGGTCCGAAGAAGATACTGGACCAGTCCTTCAACAAACGGGACTTGTGAAAGCGTGCAGAATGCAGTTCTTTCACAAGAGCAGGTGAAGTCACATCCATTAGTGTGGCAGCTGAGTGTGGAGAAATCCCTGCTGCTTTGTGCTAATCACTCTCGCTCTCTGCCTCTCGTGCTGCAGGAATGAGAAGTGCTTTCCTCTTACTATTTTTGTAAAGTTACACTGCCAGGCAGGTGTCTAGATTTTTAAAACAATTTATCTAGTATTATTAAAAATAGTAAATTACAGCCATAAACACTTCACATTTCATTCATTCAAAGAATAAGAAGAAATAAAATAGGGGCTTTTGTCTATCAGAATATACGTTCTATAAAACTGCACTACACTTGATCTTAGCCACACACAAAAAGCATGCAAAGCCTTACCAATTTGCATGTCATCCTGGCTTCTCGGCCTTTTGACTAAGATTATATATAGTGTATACTTGTTAAATAAAACAGCCAGAAAATAAATATATTTTAAACATGTAAGGCAGAAGTAAAAATTCCACATTTGAAGTTGGGGGAGAAATTCTGTTTGGGAATGTGAAATCCAAACCTTTGCTAAAACAAACATAAAATCTTCATGTTAGATGATTTATAGGACACGTACGAATAACCTGCTGCCTGTAAACAAATCAGCGTTATTGGAAAATTTTGAAGGACAATGTAAGGAGTTCCGCTTTGAGGGTGACCCAGATAAGGCAAAGATTTGTTTGCCAGGGGAAAAAAAAGCTGCCTGTCAGACAGTCAGGGAACTGGCGGGTTGGTCAGTCATCAATTATACCAGAAGGCTGCATTTGAGAATACTAAGCTGCTTTTCCTGCCACCCTCCTCTACAAAAAGTACAAGCCTGCCCTTAGAGATGCTGGACAAAGTTTGCTGCAGTTTGGACTGCTGGACAAAGGCGCTTCCAGCTTTCCTGCTGGTGGAAGGACCATTCCAAAGGGCAAAGGGATTTGATAGAATACCCTTGCAGCAATGGCCGAGTCTCTCTCTCGCTAGGAGGGAAACCTTGAGAAATACCAGAAAAGATTTTCCAATCTAAAAATAAAAACAGCCCTCAGACTGCGGCTATCATGACAGATGATAAAACTGGAGCCTTCATTGTGAATGCGAAAAGCTTTTTAAGAACTGCTGGTCTATCATGCAATGCCTTTGCCAAGTGCTGGGGAAATGGAAAATGGTGGGAGAGACTTTTCTTCCCTTGTTGCGTCTGTCTGGTCTGTGTTGGGGTGCCTGCTGCTGTTGTGGCACAATGTGCCCGACACGGCATACAAGTTGCTGGTGCTCTGATTCACTGCCATGATCATCCATGTTCCCATTTATCTGGAAACATGCTTGGTTTTCTCTCTTTGTGCTTCATTTGTCTGCAGTGCTCTGCGCCATGTTTCTCAAAAGCATAATCACGCAGCAGATCCCCTCTTCTAATCATTCAAATATGAAGGAAACAGCATGCTCTCTTAGCATAAGCTCCCTTGATTGGGATTAAAACAGAAATAAATTTCTGCCAGATGGTGCTATGAGCATTGTAAACAGCACCTCTTTTTTTCTGGGTTGCACCAAACTTTCCACGCTATAGAGCAAGGATGTGTCTGCAAGTGCTGCTTTGAAAGTTTCCCTTCTCCAGTTTGGTTGGCTTGCCTCCGTCCGTCTGCTGAGATACTGGAGAAGTGAGATTTGACCCTGGAATATCCCTTAGCTATCCTTAAGATGAATCAAGGGGATAACTAGTGAGAAGTGGAGGGGAAGGTTTATTGTGTTATTTTTCCCCCAGAAGGGGGAGCCTGGCTATGCTATAAGTTGACTGATTTGGGCAGCATGGGCTCTGGTTCAAAGTACAGTCAAATGAGGGCGAGTCAGTAAGACAGACTGAGTGGACTGTCTACTACAGAGAAACCAGGCATATTTTTCAAGTGCTAAGGCATGGCCAAGTGGAGCTGTGAAGCTGGGCATCCCTGCTCCAAGTTTAACCACTACCTCACACTATCCCCTTATGATGAAACACATAACTAAATATTGTGCGGGGCGGGGCGGGGGTTCAACAAAATGGGTCAAAACCTGTGATGGGTGCGGGGGAGGAGATAAAAAAATTAGTAATTTTCCTGCTGCTGGATTCCAATCCCAACTGCACACTTGAAAACCAAGGGACGTTTTTCCCCCATTTAAAAAATAGCATGCCGGGAGGGGGTCGTGATCAGAACTGTGTTGGGGGCAAAGTAGTAAAGTCTTCAACCTGCTACCCATGTGACCACTGGGGCCAGAAATCCTACTGTGGCCTGAAGAACAATGATGAGCAATGTACCGTATTTGCAATTGCTGTTACTGGGAATGTAAAAGAAAACAACAAAATAAGACCTTTTTTGGAAATCAGGAAATATTTCAGTATTTTCTGCTTAAGGATAGGGTGGTTGCTCAAGTGCCCTTGGAAAGAGCATCACCACACACAGTTTGGAGACTCTTCTTGATGCTACATACCACCTAGCCCAGTGACGGCAAACCTTTTGGGCTTGGTGTGTCAAAAAATCAGAAAATGCCTAACTTGACTGTACTGCTGTGTCACCCACCCCCAAACAAAAGAGAAACTATTCTTTACATATTCATTTATTTTTTTAAAAAATACAGTCCAATTGTGTGTGATGCTATGTATTATATAAAGAAATATCAAACATCAAATAATTTCATTACAAAAATGAAATACAAGTAAATTAAACTCAGTTGTTGTCAGGTGTTGGTGAATGATGGTGTGCCAGCCCAAACGTCACGGTGTGTCGCCTTTGACACGCGTGTCATAGGTTCGCCATCACTGACCTAGCCAGCTAATCATGGAGATAAATATGTGACTCGTGCAAAGAGTCTCAATACTTATCTTGCTTAGGCACAGCCAATTAACCAACTAGGAAAAAAATCACTCCTGTATATCTTCCCAATACAGACAGGCCCATTTATCAGCTAGCACCTGTTGGATTGAGGAAAAAAGAGCTTACACTGATTCTTCAACATAAATAAAGTGTGGGAAAGTTGGCTAAAGCTCCTTGCAAATTTGGGCTTGTATAAGTTTTTACAATGGGGCAGTTACTAGCTGTGCCCACTTCAGGCTGGGCACAGACTGATTACACCTCTTAATCAACTCCAGAAAACGCCAGCCACTGCTTAGGAAAGAGGTGTTGCTACCTAGCCAAATTTCTGGTTCCTCTTGGTACAACAATTAACCTGTAGAGCATGATGTCTGCACCAGCCTCCTGCATATAGGCTACGAGAGTTGCTCAGTTATGCAGTTCAACACACAGTCAAAGTCTCTTATGCACCTCTTGAGAACTACAAGACTGTCCTCTCCTGTACATGAGCAAGGGCGCTAATTTTGGAGGCAGCACCTATGCAGCCATCAGGCCACCTAGCTTCTGGGGTGAAGGGTACCAAGATGAGATTGCAGATGAACCGCTAACTAGGCAGGTCTATAATACGTAGACATTCAATAACCCCTGCTAACTGGGCAAGAGGCACTTTTTCTAGTGGTGTTTCTCTTATATTTAGCAGGGGAGAGTAATTGTCCCTCTTCACCCCTGTGCAGTCTTTCTAGTGGCTGCTGCTGGTGGTCTGCCTTTTTCTTAGATTGTGAGCCCTTTGGGACAGGGAGCCATTTAACTTTATTATTATTACTATTTACCTGTAAACTGCTTTGTGAACTTCGTGTTGAAGTACCGGTTGATTGATTGATTGATTGATTGATTGATATTATAGACCTGCCTAGATAGCTGTTCATCTGCAATCATAGGAAGAATCTTGCTGGAGCGGCCAAGACTCAATTCAGACCGGCGCCCTGCTTCTCCCAGAAGTCAACCAGAAGCCCATAAGCAGTGCTTGAAGGCACTAAACTTCTATGCCGGGGTGTCAAACACATGACCTGTGGAAGCTATTTATCTGGTCTACATAATGATTGGGTGGTTCTTTAAAACTCTTACTCCTCTTGTCTGGCTCCAGGCCAGATGACCATTGTGCTTTCTGCTCACATACTGGGGTAAGCCTTCTGCTGTGCAAGTCTTTCTGACTGCACAGGTGAGGCTCACAACGATCATGATGGGAAGCTGCTTCCCTTTTGGGGAGAATGTGCATGAGAACAAAAACATCTACTGTATGGACAGTTGATTAAAGGGTTGATACAGTGGCAGAGCTATACCTCACAACCTCAGTCGCTTAGTTTGCAGAAGAGGTGATAAACATACGGCCTAACAAATGAACAATACTGAATCAGGACATAGCACTATAGGAGAATAGGGAAATATAGCACTAATAACATAATGGCTATGAATAGTGCTTACCCACTCTGCTAGCCACCGTCTCTGTTATTTATATAAATATTATCTACAAAACCGGCCCACAGCAGGCACCATGAAACCTATTATGTCCTGCTGCATGAAACAAGTTTGATACCCTAACTATCCTCTTGTTCCCTGGTAACTGGCAGTCAAGAGTATATGTCTCTATACATTGAGGTTCCATGTAGCTGGCTGCTGTGGCTACTGATAGACAAAATTCATAGAGAATAAACCCAATCCTTTTTGAAGCCACCTAAACAACTGGCTATCACATCTTGCGGCAGCAAATTTCATAAATTAATTAGGCACTGTGTAAATAAATATTCTGAAATTGATTGGCAGTAGTTTCAGAACAAAATAATCTGTTATCAATCAATTTCTTTGGATGGCCCCAAGTTTCAGGAAGAAATGAATGGGAAAATGGAATGGATAAAGAACATTGGATATCTCATGGGAAAAAAACCCTGCAGCTTTTCAAAAGATGATTTTGCATTGTAGAGCAGTGGTCCCCAGCAGTGGATCACGAGCCAATTTCAGGTAGGTCGCAAAGCACCTAGGGCAGCTATACTGAACATATGGGAAGATGGGGCACTGGAAAGAGGGAGGTCTGTGTGATTGTTCTGCTTGGGTCAAGGTTGTAAACAGGCTTTTTTCTTTCTGATTCTTTTTTTCTTTCTGCTATTGGAAAATGACTGAGAAATACATTCTCGGGAAAGCAGCAGGCTCTGGCATTACAATGATGGCATTTCCAGCCATAATATCACTTCTGGTGGGTCCTTGACAGATTCTTATTCTAAAAAGTGGGTCTTGGTGCTAAGACGTTTGAGAACCACTGTTGTTAAGGCAAGATCTGCAAAGATAATTATACAATTAATCTTAGCAGTGGGCAGCAGAAGACACATTTCCAGCTTCTTTCCAGGATTTCATTCTGAGTTCACTTGCAGAGCAATCCAGTAAGAATGGTTTTCATGCAACCATCACGCATTTCAGTCAGTCATGCCTTGCACTGGATGCTGATGTACATATTGGTATATAAAAGAATCCTGCAATGATGGACATTATTATGTTCAAGGTCATAGCAGGACTATGAACTATAAAACTAGGAGCAAGTAATTTTATAGTCAATTTTATACTTCATTTTATAGTCAATAGTAGCATGATAATGTCACAAACAGTAAAAGCTCCATTACATTTCCATCTGGACAGTTGCAATGAGGTCACATTACGTCGCCTGCCTTCTATTTCCAAGAGACAAAGCTCCTTTTTCCCACAGTTTGACAATTCTACTTACCATGATGGAATACAGCCTTGGCTGTTCAGGTCACATAGCATAAGATGAGGATGGATCCATGACAACATGTTCACAAAATGGAAGCCCAGCGGTATGTGAAGACACACAAGGCGGGTTTATGATTAGGAGTGAGTGAGAAAGAAAGAAAATGACATGATGATGAAATGACAAAGATGGTTCGACCCTTCTTGATGGCAATGATGTCAACAACAACACATTCATCAAACTTAATACTGTGTGTTACAGTGAACCAGTCCACTGTTTCATGAGAGCTCTTCTTGATTTGTCTCTTCTTTTCAGCATTGTAATTTTCAATCTCTGACATCTGTATGCCTGAGGTTCATGCATTTTAAGAACAGTAAAATATCTGAGACTGAAAGGTTCGAAGCACACATTTCTATGATTTGGAGATGAGTGATGCCTTCAGCATCAAATACTCTGGTATATGTATATCCTGACTGCCCAGCTCACCTACTTATGTTTAAACACATGCAAGTAACACGATTTATCCCCTGCTAACTGGGCAAGAGGCACTTTTTCAAGTGGTGTTCCTCTATATTTAGCAGGGGGAGAGCAATCGTCCCTCTTCACCCCTGAGCAGTGTCTTTTCTAGTGGTTGTTGCTGGTGGTGTTCTGCCTTCTTTTTAGATTGTGAGCCCCTTTGGGACAGGGAACCATTTAACTTTATTATTACTATTTGCCTGTAAACCACTTTGTGTTGAAAAGTGGTATATAAATACTATTTGATTGATTTATATTTATGATTATTGCCATGCCCTAAATAGTGATATGGTACATTTTTTTTCTATTTAAGATTATTGTTCTGGTATAGTTCACCCCAAATTATAAAGACAGAAACACACAACAAATTTAGATTTATTTTTTTTAAATAGCCTTTTTCTAGTTTTGTTCACATTGCTGTTAATGTTTTCACTCCACAGTCTGGAAGACTGGAATTGCAACTTTTGGGGGGGGGGATGAAAGCTGGAATTTTAAGAATTCCAGGTGCTCACAGACCAAGTCAAACGTTCTCTGACTATGTGCAGGCCATAGGACAGATGTTGTCCACTACCTGTCTTCGGCCAAATACCAGGGGCCTGGTTCAAACCTGCCATGATCTCACCTTGGCCACTCCCCTGCACAGGGTCCCAAACTCCTGTTGTCAGCTGGAGACAAATTGAACTCCTTCAGTGGAGAAGCGTCAACTGAGAGTTTTGGTAAGCTTCTGAGATATCCTACTAGTGGACTATTATAAATAAGCTGGCACAGCAGTCAGTGATCATAAACTGCCTTTTTTCCCCCAGTGAACACAGGTAAAATGAAACTGGGGGACCCTTGTCTCACTGCCACTGTGTCACAGCCTTTGGACTGTGCTAAATTGCATTACGATGTGCAACTCCTTCACCCAAGCCTGGTGGCAGCAAAAAGTGTGTGCTGCGGGCTGGCCATTTCCCCACATACTCACCATCTGCCAAGTTGTCCGAGTGCCAGAAACTAGACATGTTAAACTCCAAAAGGAATCTGTCAAAAGAGGAAAAGCTGCGTTTTATGCTAGCCCAGAAGAGCAGAAGTGTTACAAGGCAGGCTGGCAGTCCTTGTGACTTGCTTTGAGCTGTTGGACTGTAGAAGCTACTTCCAACTTACCTTAAGGTGTTTTTTTTCTTCACACCTTATCTATTCCAAAAATAAAAAAGGAGGACTTCTTGTGTAAATCCTAAAATAAATTGCAAGCCACTCCTGTGGCCAGGCTGTCATTAACATGATGCTCTAAGGGGCTGGGAGGAAGGTGTACTCAGTCACCTTGAAAGCCATCTGCTCAGCCACAGTGGATCGTTGGTAGGAGGTGCACAGAAACAGCTGTGGAATGTGCCTCACACTTTAATCTCTCCAAAAGTCTCGGGATCTGGCTCTTGTCTCAAGTTCAGAGGAGCCTGGCTCCAGCACTGCAGGCGGGGACCAACAAAATCCTGGATCTCAGATGTGCGCGTGAGTCTACTTTTCCTGCTGAAGTCTCCCTCTCCCACTCTGCATGGCACCATCAGCAGCAGATGCCGAACTGTTGTTTCCCAGCATTGCAGGAACATCCTCGCCTCCATTCTGCAGAGCTAAAGTTTAGTCAAATCTGAGGAAGGGTGTGCAATTCCCAGAATGCTTCTTAGTTTACAAAAGTGGAATGCATCGTAAAGTGTGCCAACAAGATGAGAAAATATCAAGTGGGAAGGCAGGGCCAGCCCATCCATGAAGCCAACAGGAGCCTCAGGCAGCAGCTTGCTGTGGGGCATCTGTCTCTGTCCGTCTACTCACCTCCACTTCACCCACTCCCTGCACTGGAAACGTACAGAGAGAGAAGAGAAAACAGGGAGGGGAGTGTTGAGCTAGAAAATGGGAGGAGCAGAAAATGGGAGGAGCAGAGGCAGGCACATTATTGGGTAAGGGGGGGCAGCTTTTGCATGCCACATCAGGAGGATATGGGCAGGCCCTGTGGGAAGGCTAACACATACATCGCTGTTTCCCAGAGAAGCTGCATGGCCTCCGCAATGGCTTTCACGTTTTTGTTTTTACCAACCGCATGCGTTCTCTGGGCAAACAGATGCCTGCGCCTGCCTCCTCATGTGCACACCACCCTGCAAACTAAGACCTGGCTGTTCCCGTTTTATTTTTTTAGAAAAGTGGGAATGGGGCCATAAAGAAAATGAACTTGAAATTGAGAACTCTGGATCAATTTCAAGGACCATTATAGACTTTGCGTCATATGATTTTGGACACATTAGATCAGATCAACTGTGTTTCTTTCCTTTGTAGAACTGCCTTGATGATAAGGCCACTGGAAACCTCTGTGGTAGCACAGGAATGAACACACTGTAGAAATGCTTCTGTTGGCTTGTACTAAATTTTTGTCTCAGAGTTATAATACTCCAACTCCATACTCTAGTCTAGTGCCATGTGGCCATCTGATAACCACATGCTATCTATTCATGGGCTATTCTTATTTTCTGGGCAGTCTTATGACAAATGACAGCAGCCAACTTTTTTGGGGAGGGGGCTCCCCTTAGGAGCTTTTCTCAGGTTCGAGGGTCCCCCTCCCTGTCAAACAAGGATTCAACACAAACAGATAAACATAAAATCATTTATTAATTTGGGTTTTCAGTCTGGGCACCCGGGGGGTTGGCATTTGGTTCCTGTTGAGAATGGCTGAATGGCTAGAGAATGTATAGGGTAAGCATGATTGGCACACAAGAGAACGATGTGCAAACATAGTAGCATTTTGAGGAAGTGGAGCAGGGAGAGAGAATGTCTATTTCTTGTACATCTTGTATTTGTGCTAAGGCACTGAACTGGAAGAGAGGAAGCTCATGTACAGACATTCTCCTACTAAACTATGGACCAGATGTTTTATTAAGCAAGCCCAGTAGCAAAAAATTTTCTTTGTTGGCACATTTACCTGATGCTTCTTTCCTCTGAGCCCAAGTTCCCTTTTACCTGATCAGTCTATCATACCACACTATCTCTGGCATTTATTGCTAGCAGCTTGGGGATATTTCTACAGCATATACTTTTGTTGGTTTAACTAGCATGGCTCCCTCCAACACGTCCTGGGAATTAGTCAGATGAGAGTGCTGGCACTTCTCAAAGATTTCTAGCCCCTTCAAAGGAACTACAGTTCCCAGAATTCCCTGAGGATAACATTAGTAATAATGTAGACATTCTTGTGCCTCTGCAAGACTACTGATGCCACTTAGATCTGCTGCACCTGGGAATAAATGAACTATGTACATTGTAAATTACTATTTCTTTGCTTTTATTTCTATTAGAATGGTTGTGCTAAAATTTTTTAGCTGATTAATCATCTGCATCTGATAAATCATGTCAAATTAAGTATGCATCACTGCAAAACCTCAACGTAGGCTTTTGAGAGACCAAAAGCTAGCATTTATTAGAAAGCAAGTAATCTTTAATACGTTTGGTTTCATTCCCTCAAGTAGTAACACACCAGAACCCAAAAGTAAGCACGTGCTCTTAATTTGCATCACCATCAAGTAAAAATTTTGTACTCACATGAGGAAGTCACTTATCAGCCATCTTATTGTTGCCAAAATGGCATAAATTGGCTGTGGAAGAAAAAAAGGAAAAGACAACATCTCAGGAGAAAAGGAATTATTCTGCAAAATCCAGCATTCCAGGCAACCCCCCTGTTCTGGACCCTCCCCCTTCTCTTCTTTCACTGGCGCAGTTCTAAGAAGATTCAATATGGAGCAGGAGGCTTGTTCACCTCAGAAGCCTCCCGATTCCCCCCCCCCCACTGGATTCAGCGCATCCGTCTTTTGGAAGGCTGCACCAACAGGGTGGTGGTGGGCAGAAATGGGCTTCAACTTTCTCAATAACTCTTCTAATAATCTGGGGCATAACTAGGCATGATGTGGATGATCCTCAATCGTTTCAGTGAAGAAACAGAAGCCACTAAGGAAGCAGAAAGCATTTGATACAACCAGGTATTTGGTGCATTTTTTACTTGGCATAATTTCCAGTTTCTCTTCATGCCCTTTCCTCAGTCCCTGGCATTGTCTTTTTTTTCTCTCTCAACATGCTTGCTCACCCCATTTCTCCTCAGTATCTCGGGGATGTATTTATAAAACACATTAGATTGTCCATCTTATGTAAGTGTTTAAAGCAACATACAAATAAGCACCCTATTAAAATGATTTAACAATGTGACTGCAGCAGGGTAAGATGAATAAAACGATTAATTACGAAGACTGCTTCTTTACTGATGTCCTCGTCATTGACAAAAGGTACAAAAATAACACTAAAAACCAGTTAGCCTTATTCAGCTAGAATAAATTAGAGATCTGTCTGATTTGCACAATATTATTCTAACAGAATGCTTTGGTGTTAGAATGCATAGAGTTTTGTGCAGGAGTTGAGATCTCTTTGTTCGAATAGGATGTGGCCTGATTCTTTGCAGCTGTAAGTGGTGGCAAGCGGACCTAAGAGACAGGCTGTGCAAAGGTGAGACCTTAGCAGAGGCGGATCTAAGGGGGGGGGCAAATCTGTAAGTTTTGCAAGAAGCCTTATCTTGCAGTGGAAAACACTCCTCTCCTGCACTGTTCTAGCCAATCCTCACAGGGAACAGCAACATCTTGGCATTGCTTACTGGCTTACTGGCAAGGGAGAGGAGGGATTTACATGACAGGGTAAGGCTTCTTGCAAAACTTACAGATTTGCCCCCCCTTAGATCCGCCTCTGGACCTTAGCAATGTGCAGTGAGGCCTGTTGCTGCTCGGACCAGAGAAACAGGCTACCTTGTGAACCTCTACAGGAGTGAGGCCTTGGCTCATCATCAGTGTTGGCCTATGAGTATTTAGGGACCCCTTGTCAACCTAGGCATTACAACCTAGGCAGACTTGGGAGGGCAGGCTAAATCCCCATCTACCATGAAGGAGCCAGGTCAGGCCTGCTCCAAGCCTAAATGGTTGTTTCCTGCAGCCAAAAAGGCTCTGCTGTCTCAAATACACATCCAGCCCTTCTTCAAAAGAACACAAGAGGGGCTGCAGTCTGCACACTTTACACCTGGAATTAAGCCCCACTGAACAAAGTGGGACCTATTTCTGACAGGCAGCCCAATCCTATGTTGTGCTGGAGCAGGCAGGCTAGTGGGCCTGCACCAAATCCAGCGCAACGTGGGAGGCCTGAGGAGCAAGTTCATGCCCTTGCACCGGGGAGGCTCCAGTCTTCCCAGTGGGCTCCTTGGATCTGTGCCTGCTAATAGCACAGGGGGCTCCGAGGAGGCTGCGCGGCCAGAGCTGGCATATGATACGACGATACTTACACTGAGAAGAGGGCGGGCACCACTGTGGTGATGGTGAGGCATTTTACACATGGCTTGGTAGTCATACATTTTCACCCTACAAAGACAGAAAAGTGACATCTGGGACCATGTTGAGAACATATGAAGCTGCCTTATACCGAGCCTCAAGCTGAACGAGACTAGGGCTGCCCCATTCATGTGGCCAATTGAGGAGGTCACCTCATGCCGCAGATGGGGGGGGAAGACAGGTACCTACCTCTGCTGCTCCTCTTTCCACTTCCTGGACTGGAAAAAGAAGAGATGGATAGTGTGGAAGAGGAAAAGTGCAGAAGAGTGCTGGTCTAGCATCTAGAGCAGTGGCTCCCAAACTGTGTGTTGCACCCAACAGTGGGTTGCAACATGATTTTTGTGGGTTGGGAAACTGAAAAGCTGACAGCTGACAAGGAAAATATATTGAGCCCTATGGAAAGCTCAACAGAGCAGCATGAGTGCATTTACTTGCAAGTAGCTAATGTGCCTCCATCCACTTTAAAGTACAGGCTGAGGGGTATGCAATACCACCAGAAGGGTCACGATCTGAAGAAAGCAACAACCTCGGGAGAAGGAAGTGCTCCCCACTCCAAGTTGACAAGGCAAATGTACTGAGCCCTATGGAAAGCGAAACTGAGCCACATTCGCAAGTAGGTGACTGTACCTTGGCTCTTACCAAAGGCCAGGCAAAGTGAAGTACAAGGCCACCAGAACGGTCATGATCCGATGACGTTGAGCTCACCAAACACTCCAGAAGTTGTTCTCCCCACAACCACCATAGTAAAAAGAACAAGAACAGAGACGTGAGCAGCTGGTAAAGTGAAGTTTGTTTTTTACAGGTGCAATCCTAGCCAACTTTCTGGCACTGACGTAGCCATGCCAACGGGGCATGTGCTGCATCCTGCAGTGGAGTAGTAGTCACTGAGGCCTCTTCAAGCTAAGGGAATGTTTGCTCCCTTACCTCAGAGGTGCATTGCCCTTACCCTGGTGCTGGAAAGTTGGTTAGGATTGGACCCTAGTCTCATAAAGGTAGGTGGGTTGCAATATAGTGTTGTTTTAAGAAGTGGGTCCTTGTGTTAAAGGGTTTGGGAACCATTGCCTTAGAACATCTCTGGTGTTCTAGCCCATGGGTCAGCAACCTTTTCGTTTAAATGGGGCCAGGCATTTGGCAGTGATGTCATCATATCACCCCTGAACTTCTGGATTACCAAGAACTCAGAGTTTCTGTGCCACATGCTCCCCCATTTGAACTGGGAGGTCATGATGTAACCAGCAACAATTTGTGTGATCATGACATGATTGTCCAGCTGCTGCAGTCACAAAAAGCTTGCTAGGATTGGGAATTTTACTTCTACTAACTTCCTTTCTGAAAGACGGACAATAGAGGAGATGCTGCCACTTACTGTTTGAACATTCCCATGTTTATGAGCTGGCTCATAACAGCGCCATCCACTTCTCCAAAAAATTTTCCAGTCTGCAAGCACAGGGAGATAAAAACAAAAAAGAGGAAAAGCTGTTAGCGATAAGCATTGTCATTTTTTAATCACTGCAGCTAATCCAGCCCCACTACCTGTAGAAGCATGTAGGGCTACCCAAGATGGACAGGTCACAGCAGAGAGTTCTGACTAAACGTGGTCCGCTGGAGAAGGAAGTGGCAACCCACTCCAGTACTCTTGCCAAGAAAACCCTATGGATTACAGAACAAAAAGGCTAAACAATATGACACTGGAAGATGAGACCCTCAGGTCGGAAGGTGTCCATTATGCTACTGGGGAAGAGCAGAACACGAGTACTAGTAGCTCCAGAAAGAGTGAAGTAGCTGGGCCAAAACTGAAAGGAAGCTCAGCTGTGGATGTGTCTGGAAGTGAAAGGAAAGTGCGATGCTGCAAAGAACAATACTACATAGGAACCTGGAACGTCAGATCTATGAATCAAGGCAAGCTAGATGTGGTCAAACGTGAGATGTCAAGGCTGAACATCGACATCCTGGGAGTTAGTGAACTAAAGTGGACAGGAATGGGAGAATTTAATTCAGATGACCATTATATTTGCTACTGTGGGCAGGAATCCCTTAGAAGAAATGGAGTAGCCTTCATAGTGAACAAGAGAGTGAGAACAGCAGTACTGGGGTATAACCTCAAAAATGATAGAATGATTTCCATTAGGATCCAAGGCAAACCTTTCAACATCACAGTAATCCAAGTCTACGCCCCAACCACTGGTGCTGATGAGGAAGAAGTTGACCGCTTCTATGAAGACCTAGAACAGCTTCTAGAATTAACACCCAAAAAAGATGTCCTTCTCATCATAGGGGATTGGAATGCTAAAGTAGGCAGTCAAGAGGTAAGAGGAATAACAGGCAAGTTTGGTCTTGGAGTACAAAATGAAGCAGGGCAAAGACTGATAGAGTTCTGTCAGGAGAACACATTAGTCATAGCAAACACCCTTTTCCAGCAACACAAACGGCGACTGTACACATGGACTTCACCAGATGGTCTACATCGAAATCAGATTGATTACATTCTTTGCAGCCAAAGATGGAAAAGTTCCATACAGGCAGTCAAAACAAGACCTGGAGCTGACTGTGGCTCAGATCATCAGCTTCTTCTTGCCAAATTCAGGCTTAAACTGAAAAAAGTAGGGAAAACCGCTAGGCCCTCCACGTATGACCTAAATCAGATCCCCTACGAATATACAGTGGAGGTGACAAATAGATTTAGGGGCTTAGATTTGGTAGACAGAGTGCCTGAAGAACTTTGGACGGAGGTCTGTAACATTGTACAGGAGGCAGCAACTAAAACCATCCCAAAGAGGAAGAAATGCAAGAAGGCAAAGTGGCTGTCTGACGAGGCTTTACAAATAGCTGAGGAAAGGAGAGAAGCCAAAAGCAAGGGAGAAAGGAAAAGATATACCCAACTGAATGCAGATTTCCAGAGAACAGCAAGGAGAGATAGGAAGGCCTTTCTAAATGAGCAATGCAAAGAAATAGAGGAAAACAACAGAATGGGGAGGACTAGAGAACTTTTCAAGAAAATTGGAGATGTCAAAGGACAATTTCATGCTAAGGTAGGCACAATAAAGGACAAAAATGGCAAGGACCTAACAGAAGCAGATGAGATTCAGAAGAGGTGGCAAGAATACACAGAGGAACTCTATAAGGCCGATCTAAATGTTCCTGATAACCACAGTGGTACAGTCACTGAGCTCGAACCTGACATCCTGGAGAGTGAAGTCAAGTGGGCTTTAGAAAGCCTCACTAACAACAAAGCTAGTGGAGGTGACAGCATTCCAGCGGAATTACTCAAAATCTTAAAAGATGATGCTGTCCAAGTGCTGCTCTCCATATGCCAGCAAATTTGGAAAACCCAACAGTGGCCACAAGACTGGAAAAGATCAGTTTACATTCCAATCCCAAAGAAGGGCAATGCCAAAGATTGCTCGAATTACCGCACCATTGCACTCATTTCACATGCTAGCAAGGTCATGCTCAAAATCCTACAAGCTCGGCTTCAGCAGTATGTGAATCGAGAACTACCAGATGTACAAGCTGGTTTCCGAAGAGGCAGAGGAACTAGAGATCAAATTGCCAACCTTCGCTGGATCATGGAGAAAGCAAGAGAGTTCCAGAAAAACATCTACCTCTGCTTCATTGATTATGCTAAAGCCTTTGATTGTGTGGATCACAACAAACTGTGGCAAGTTCTTGAAGAGATGGGAGTTCCAGACCACCTGATCTGCCTTCTGAGAAACCTTTATGCGGGTCAGGAAGCAACAGTTAGAACTGGACATGGAACAACCGACTGGTTTAAAATTGGGAAAGGAGTACGACAAGGCTGTATATTGTCACCCTGCTTATTTAACTTATACGCAGAGTACATCATGAGGAAGGCAGGGCTGGATGACTCACAAGCTGGAATCAAGATTGCTGGGAGAAACATCAACAACCTCAGATATGCAGACGATACCACTCTACTGGCAGAAAGTGAGGAAGACCTAAAGAACCTTTTGATGAGGGTGAAAGAGGAAAGTGCCAAAATTGGTTTGAAGCTCAACATTAAAAAGACTAAGATCATGGCAACCACTCCCATCACTTCCTGGCAAATAGAAGGGGAAGAAATGGAAGCAGTGACAGACTTTATTTTCCTGGGCTCCAAGATCACCGCAGATGGTGACTGCAGCCATGAAATTAAAAGACGTTTACTTCTTGGGAAGAAAGCTATGGTGAACCTAGATAGCTTAATCAAAAGCCGAGACATCACCCTGCCAACAAAGGTTCGCATAGTCAAAGCGATGGTTTTCCCAGTAGCCATGTATGGCTGTGAGAGCTGGACCATAAGAAAGGCAGAGCGTCGAAGAATCGATGCTTTTGAATTATGGTGTTGGAGAAGACTCTTGAGAGTCCCCTGGACTGCAAAGAGATCCAATCGGTCAATTCTCCAGGAAGTCAAGCCTGATTGCTCCCTGGAAGGACAAATGCTGAAGCTGAAGCTCCAATACTTTGGCCACCTGATGAGAAGAGAGGACTCTTTAGAAAAGACCCTCATGCTGGGAAAGATTGAAGGCAAAAGGAGAAGGGGGCGACAGAGGATGAGATGGTTAGATAGTGTCACCGAAGCAATGAATATGAAATTGGGTGAACTCAGGAAGCTAGTGGAGGACAGGGAGGCCTGGCGTGCTGTGGTCCATGGGGTCGCGAAGAGTCGGACACGACTTAGCGACTGAACAACAACAACAACAACAACATTGTATCCTAAAACCTTTGGAGCAGGTCATGCTCTGCTATGTCCTTGTACTGTTTGCAAAGCAGGATTGCTCAGTGGAGTGCGGTGGTTAAGACAACGAAGTCCAACTCACACTTCAGTCATGGGCAAGCAACTCACTGGGAGACCCCAAACAAATGACAGTCTCTCAGCTTGCCAATATAGATACTGATGTTCTGATCTATTGTATAAGTGCTGTAAGAAATACTGGAAAAAAATGTAGGCAAAGAATTTTGAATAACTGAAATGTGCTGCAGAAATATAGAAGATTACGATGTAGGGAATAATTTCTAGCTAATCTGTTCAAACGTCTTTATATATTAACATTATTTAGCCCAGCTGAATCACCAATGATGGGGGACGCAACATTATTCCTGCTACATTGTCATTTCCCCATGTTGAGAAAAACACCATTGCACTAGCCACTCTATAGGCTAAAAAAAAATATTGATGACATACAACCACAGAGACCAGAATGACCTTAGAAACACAGTACTTTGGGTCAGGTTAAACTCAATCCAGATTATTAGGGAGCAACTGAAAAATCCACCTGGAAAAACAGAAACTATTTTGAAATGTAGCACAGAGTAATTCTCATAACCAGCTTAGCTAATGCATACAGGAAGGAACATCTCTCTGCACACAGATGGTGGCAGATCAACCCACACAGGGACCTTGCTTCGATCCAGAGGACTGTAACAGAACTCACTTTGTTTTAATAGGACCAGAACAGCCACACACTAGAAGTCCCTCAACAGCTGTTGGTGCTGCATTGTAAGTAGTTTCTTCACTATCTCATCCTGTGACTCACTGCCCCATCCCCCACCCCGCTAAGATTTTCCATCTCCTTCTCTGCTTATTAACCATTCCTTCTAATCAATCAATCAATCAATCAATCAATCAATCAATCAATCAATCAATCAATCAA